>OY757281.1:4307368-4400475 GCA_963584085.1 Pyrausta aurata
TGCTGTCGCCCTCGTAGGTACGCGCCAAACCAGTCCAGAACATCGGAAGATATATTAAGGTTAGCTAAAAGTGAGAGTAGGACGTCGTGGTCAACAGTATTAAAAGCGTTGGAAAAATCGATGAGGACGAGCACTGTAACTTCGCCACGCTCCATGCCCTTCCGAATGTCCTCGGTCACCTTTAGTAATGCGGTGCTGGTACTATGGCCGGGGCGAAAGCCAGATTGAAATGGGCTCAGAAGATCGTTTGTGAAAATAAATTTGGAAACTTGAGAGTGGACAACAGCTTCGAGAACTTTAGAGAGGAAAGGGAGTATTGAGATTGGTCTGAAATTATTCAAAGATGAAGGGTTGGGAATTTTGGGGAGAGGGATGACAAAGGCTTTGCGCCACACAGTGGGGTATGATCCAGAACTGAGAGAGTGATTAATTATGTGGGTTATGTAAGGGAGAACTACATCCAGAATCATTATGATCATAGCCCTACTGATATCGTCAGGTCCAATAGCTCCAGACTTGATCGCGAGGATAGCTTTCCTTACCGCATCGGCGGACACCGGGTTAAAAGAGAAGGGTTCGAGGTCAAGACGACGCTTGCAAGAAATTTCAGAAATAGTACTGGATCTAACTGCCGCGTCCAAAAGAGAGGCAGAAGAGAAATGCTTATTTAAATCATCGGGCGAGATAGACGTTGGAAGGGGCAAGTTAACTTTACCCTTACCGATTCCTAGGGTATTGAGGAACTTCCAGACGTCTGCTGGAGATGATTCAGAAATATTTTCATGAATATAATGCCGTTTGGCTGATCTCACCATCCGATTGCAGCGATTCCTTGCAGCCTTGAAGTTGTTCCAGTTCAAATCAGAGCGGTCGCGTTTGAACGTTCGAAAAGCACGGTCACGACTAGTCATAGCCATGCGCACCCCTTTAGTGATCCAAGGGGCTGGAGGCCTCTTGAGTTTGACAGGTCGAACTGGCGCATGGCTATTAAAAAGCGATAGTACATTGGCATTAAAAAGAGCAACTTTATCATCAATCGAGACACTTTCAAGAACTGACCCCCAGTCGAGGGCAGCCGCGTCCACTCTAATAGCTTCCACATCAATCCGAGAAAGATTGCGCATGTTCACGACAGTGGGTTTGAGTTTGGTGGTGTGGAGTTTATAGGAGAGATAAAGAAGATCATGGCGGGAAAAACCAGGAGCGAGGTGCTGCCCATGCGTTATTACGTTGGTTGGAGAGGATGTGAGAATAAGGTCAAGCCAAGTATCAGGGACATCAATGTTATGATGAGTGGGTTTGAGAGGTAGGTTTGTAAGATTCTGTGAGTCAATGAGGGAAAGCAGCTTAGCGGCCGTAGGAGTATCACCAAGAAGGTTTGAATTAAAGTCACCCATGATTATCTGATGAGCGTATTCGGAACTGATCGACTCCAGGGCAAGCTCGAGATCCTCGAGGTAGCTGACTCCTGGAGGGCAGTAAACTACGCCTACAACCGCCTTTACACCTTTGATATTTAACTCTATGAACAGATATTCGGCTGAAGCATGATAGGGAGCTGGTGACGCAGCAATAACCTTGAAAGGAATGTGGGAACGTAAATATATAGCGACGCCACCGCCACCCTTGCCAGTGCGGTCGTTACGGATCAATACGTAACCAGGAAGTGCGAACATGGCTGAATCAAGTTCCGGCTTTAGAAAACTCTCGCAGATGAGCAGAGCGTCCAAGGAATCAAAGGAAAAGGAGTCGATCAGCTCCGAGTAATGACAGGGAATACTTTGTGCGTTAATGTGACAGATATTAAAGAATCTTTTAGATTTCTCAAAGGTTTGTTTCAGAACATCATTAAGAGTGAGTACATTATGAAATGAGTCGTCATTGCTTTCATCACATAAGGATACATCTTGAGCAGAATAAAAGGAATCATCGTCGTCCATTTATAAAATAAATTAATATAAATATTTATAAGTTATAATAAATATATTTAGACACAAAAATTAAATATATATATATAATATGTATTTGACCTAATTTCACTACGCACTATGGAGTGCACAAACAGTGCCAAAAATCATTTCTGCACTGACCTGCCGGCTTACAGAGACAGTAAAATAATAATAACATAGCAAAACAGAAAAAATAAAATAAAAAGTTAAACATATTATGACAATCATTTTACAATTTGTTACTTTCTATAACATAAATAAAATAATAAAACGTGAAACGGAACGCAAAAGTTTCTGAACGAACTAAAAACGTCATTCATATGTGACTTTGACACAATGTTGACAGATGTGACGGTCAAATGAAATAAACATGAAAACAAAATGTGAGTGATGGCAAAAGATAAATAAATGGAAGGTGGAACAAAAATTAGGTACCCAATAGTGAGTAGTAGTAGCTGGGGTAATGAAAGTGACGTCAAATAGCAGGACTACTTATGTTTTTTCACCGTTACCGCACGTTTGGATCTCTGTGATTGAGATGATGTCCCTAAAGAACCCGGAACGGAATGCCCAGCTGGGCTGTTCTGCTGGGGTGCGGCGACACTCATCACTTTGTTTAGGTCTTCCTCGCTGTGGATGTGGTGGCGGGTGCCGTCTGGCGCCTTGACATAGATGTTCCCATCGAGGGACCAGCAGCTAGTGATGCCCAGTCGCTTGCGTGCCTCCATAAATAGAGCCTGTCTTCTACGTGTTAGGAACTCTGAGATGACAATGGGAGTACCTTTAAGAACGGTCTTCTTTCTCCACACTGCAGACTTCAGTGAATGGTCACTAAAGCGGACAAGAATGGGACGTGGCCGGCCCTCTTTGTTAGATCCAAGCCGGTGACAAGCTTTAAAGGAGACGGGAGTTGCATCTACTATACCAAAGCGATCCTTGAGAATGCCGCATACCGTCACTGCCGGGTCCTCATTTGCTGCCTCAGATATACCACCAAACAGCAAAGCCTTGCGCCGGTGTCTCATCTCCAAAGTATCAGTGACTCCTACAAGGTTGTTTATCTGCTGACGCAGGAGTTGCAGGATACCACTGACATTTGCTTTGAATGCCCGGAAATCTTAGGGGTGCGGGGGGAGAAGAGAGATATAATGATATCTGAACCGACCTTGGGCATACAAGCGATGTGGCACGCGGGCTCGCTGCGTGATATCTGAACCGACCTTAGGCATACAAGCGGTGTGGCACGCGGGCTCGCTGCGTGATATCTGAACCGACCTTAGGCATACAAGCGGTGTGGCCCGCGGGCTCGCTGCGTGATATCTGAACCGACCTTAGGCATACAAGCGGCGTGGCACGCGGGCTCGCTGCGTGATATCTGAACCGACCTTAGGCATACAAGCGGCGTGCCCCGCGGGCTCGCTGCGTGATATCTGAACCGACCTTAGGCATACAAGCGGCGTGGCACGCGGGCTCGCTGCGTGATATCTGAACCGACTTTAGGCATACAAGCGGCGTGGCACGCGGGCTCGCTGCGTGATATCTGAACCGACCTTAGGCATACAAGCGGTGTGGCACGCGGGCTCGCTGCGTGATATCTGAACCGACCTTAGGCATACAAGCGGTGTGGCACGCGGGCTCGCTGCGTGATATCTGAACCGACCTTACGCATACAAGCGGTGTGGCACGTGAGGCTGATCTTCCTGTGCGCGCGCCGCTCGTGCCCCGCGGGCTCGCTGCGTGATATCTGAACCGACCTTAGGCATACAAGCGGCGTGGCACGCGGGCTCGCTGCGTGATATCTGAACCGACCTTAGGCATACAAGCGGCGTGGCACGCGGGCTCGCTGCGTGATATCTGAACCGACCTTAGGCATACAAGCGGCGTGGCACGCGGGCTCGCTGCGTGATATCTGAACCGACCTTAGGCATACAAGCGGTGTGGCACGCGGGCTCGCTGCGTGATATCTGAACCGACCTTAGGCATACAAGCGGCGTGGCACGCGGGCTCGCTGCGTGATATCTGAACCGACCTTAGGCATACAAGCGGCGTGGCACGCGGGCTCGCTGCGTGATATCTGAACCGACCTTAGGCATACAAGCGGCGTGGCACGCGGGCTCGCTGCGTGATATCTGAACCGACCTTAGGCATACAAGCGGTGTGGCACGCGGGCTCGCTGCGTGATATCTGAACCGACCTTAGGCATACAAGCGGTGTGGCACGCGGGCTCGCTGCGTGATATCTGAACCGACCTTAGGCATACAAGCGGCGTGGCACGCGGGCTCGCTGCGTGATATCTGAACCGACCTTAGGCATACAAGCGGCGTGGCACGCGGGCTCGCTGCGTGATATCTGAACCGACCTTAGGCATACAAGCGGCGTGGCACGCGGGCTCGCTGCGTGATATCTGAACCGACCTTAGGCATACAAGCGGCGTGGCACGCGGGCTCGCTGCGTGATATCTGAACCGACCTTAGGCATACAAGCGGCGTGGCACGCGGGCTCGCTGCGTGATATCTGAACCGACCTTAGGCATACAAGCGGCGTGGCACGCGGGCTCGCTGCGTGATATCTGAACCGACCTTAGGCATACAAGCGGCGTGGCACGCGGGCTCGCTGCGTGATATCTGAACCGACCTTAGGCATACAAGCGGCGTGGCACGCGGGCTCGCTGCGTGATATCTGAACCGACCTTAGGCATACAAGCGGCGTGGCACGCGGGCTCGCTGCGTGATATCTGAACCGACCTTAGGCATACAAGCGGCGTGGCACGCGGGCTCGCTGCGTGATATCTGAACCGACTTTAGGCATACAAGCGGTGTGGCCCGCGGGCTCGCTGCGTGATATCTGAACCGACCTTAGGCATACAAGCGGTGTGGCCCGCGGGCTCGCTGCGTGATATCTGAACCGACCTTAGGCATACAAGCGGTGTGGCCCGCGGGCTCGCTGCGTGATATCTGAACCGACCTTAGGCATACAAGCGGTGTGGCCCGCGGGCTCGCTGCGTGATATCTGAACCGACCTTAGGCATACAAGCGGTGTGGCCCGCGGGCTCGCTGCGTGATATCTGAACCGACCTTAGGCATACAAGCGGTGTGGCCCGCGGGCTCGCTGCGTGATATCTGAACCGACCTTAGGCATACAAGCGGTGTGGCCCGCGGGCTCGCTGCGTGATATCTGAACCGACCTTAGGCATACAAGCGGTGTGGCCCGCGGGCTCGCTGCGTGATATCTGAACCGACCTTAGGCATACAAGCGGTGTGGCCCGCGGGCTCGCTGCGTGATATCTGAACCGACCTTAGGCATACAAGCGGTGTGGCCCGCGGGCTCGCTGCGTGATATCTGAACCGACCTTAGGCATACAAGCGGTGTGGCCCGCGGGCTCGCTGCGTGATATCTGAACCGACCTTAGGCATACAAGCGGTGTGGCCCGCGGGCTCGCTGCGTGATATCTGAACCGACCTTAGGCATACAAGCGGTGTGGCCCGCGGGCTCGCTGCGTGATATCTGAACCGACCTTAGGCATACAAGCGGTGTGGCCCGCGGGCTCGCTGCGTGATATCTGAACCGACCTTAGGCATACAAGCGGTGTGGCCCGCGGGCTCGCTGCGTGATATCTGAACCGACCTTAGGCATACAAGCGGTGTGGCACGTGAGGCTGATCTTCCTGTGCGCGCGCCGCTCGTGCCCCGCGGGCTCGTTGCGTGCGCACAACGCGCGTATCTCGCGCGTCAGCCGCGCGGATATCGCCGCCTCGCTGTCCTCCGCTGTGAGGGTCGCTGATGACTCCTGGAGGTAAGAGAATAACAGTAGTTTTTTTTAAGTGTTTTGGCACTATACAAGCTAATACAAGCTTAAAGTCTAGACGCTCAGAGAATACAATTTAAAAGTTATACAGGGTGTTGTTTTGGTCAACGACGAGCGACTCATGGGTGGTTGTACAAACGATACAGATGCCAAAAAAAAATATTTTGGCATCAGTATATTTTGTACGTAAAAGAAAGCGCTTGCAAAATTCAACAGGCTTGTCAATGTGACTGTGGCCGAGCGGTATAGGCATACGCCCGGATAGCGTGAGACACGGGGTGCGATTCCTCGTCTGTCACAAAGTCACGGTTGCTTTTTACAAGTGCAATGAATATTATTAAGTTTGAATAGTGACATAATAGTATAAAAACAAAAATCAACTATAAATATGTGTATATTTTTTGTTATGATAATAATTAAATAGAACTTACCGGCGGATCGTCGAGATCCACTTGAGTGATGGTCGAGTTCTGCTTCAGAGCTGATAGTATTGTTTGAAGACCACTCGCGCCTAACCTGTTGTCTCGGAGGTCTAGCCGCTGGAAATTAGATAAATGACATATTATAATTGTTATATTGTATGTAAAAAAGTTAAATAAAGTTTGCCTGTAAGCATCCCACTGCTAGGCTAAGGGCCTTACCTCAAATGTGAGGTAGTATGAGCCATACTCCACCACGCGGGCTCAGTGCGGATTGGCGGAGGGGTGTTCGCAAGGCAAGCGACCAACCTTGCTGTCAGATTTTATCAAGCCGCCCATAGGGCCTCTGACTAGGCCTAACGACTAATATCAACCAATATCAGCCGGGACCAACGGCTTAACAGTGCTCGTAATACACGTCACTTATATGGTCGGAATGGTCACCCATCCAAACGGCCCCAGCCTAGCGGCTTGAAGCCCCACGGACACTAGCGCCTAATATACTGATAGCAAACAGTCACCTGCAACTTAGTTTCGTGTAGCAACAACTCGGCGAGCGCAGGCGCGGCGTCCGGCCCCAGCCTAGCGGCTTGAAGCCCCACGGACACTAGCGCCTAATATACTGATAGCAAACAGTCACCTGCAACTTAGTTTCGTGTAGCAACAACTCGGCGAGCGCAGGCGCGGCGTCCGGCCCCAGCCTAGCGGCTTGAAGCCCCACGGACACTAGCGCCTAATATACTGATAGCAAACAGTCACCTGCAACTTAGTATCGTGTAGCAACAACTCGGCGAGCGCAGGCGCAGCGTCCGGCCCCAGCCTAGCGGCTTGAAGCCCCACGTACACTAGCGCCTAATATACTGATAGCAAACAGTCACCTGCAACTTAGTATCGTGTAGCAACAACTCGGCGAGCGCAGGCGCGACGTCCGGCCCCAGCCTAGCGGCTTGAAGCCCCACGGACACTAGCGCCTAATATACTGATAGCAAACAGTCACCTGCAACTTAGTTTCGTGTAGCAACAACTCGGCGAGCGCAGGCGCGGCGTCCGGCCCCAGCCTAGCGGCTTGAAGCCCCACGGACACTAGCGCCTAATATACTGATAGCAAACAGTCACCTGCAACTTAGTTTCGTGTAGCAACAACTCGGCGAGCGCAGGCGCGGCGTCCGGCCCAGCCTAGCGGCTTGAAGCCCCACGGACACTAGCGCCTAATATACTGATAGCAACAGTCACCTGCAACTTAGTATCGTGAAGCAACAACTCGGCGAGCGCAGGCGCGGCGTCCGGCCCCAGCCTAGCGGCTTGAAGCCCCACGGACACTAGCGCCCCGCCCGCGCAAAGCGCTCGAACGCTCTCCGTGCCGAGCGCGTTGCGACCGATGTTTAGAACGCAGAGCGATTGGGATGAGCGCTGCAAATATACAAAAAGTTTAATTTTCCAAATAAAAACTATGTTTAAAAAGTTCAGAAAATCACCGTTTTTTTTTTAATTAATTTTTATACTCACCAACGCTTTACTAAGATGGGCCGCGCAGTTCCTTGTTAGCTGGTTGTTCCATAGCACTAGAAAAGACAACCCTCGCACTTCGTATGCCCCTGTCACTGTGAACCAAAAAAAAATAGAAATAGTATCTTTTTACCGACTAAGATTAAAATATGGGCTTATTGTGACATAATGTGAAAGATTTCGCTACTTGCTAAGTAGTGTAAAATGGTTGTATGTATGTAAATTGATGAAACACTAAGGTACAATGATAGTACATTTAGGTACAATGATGGTACGTTTAGGTACATTAATAGTACATTTAGGTACAATGATAGTACGTTTAGGTACATTTAGGTACGATCGAGGACACCTCCGTCTTACTAATTTAGAGCCAAAATTGTTTCCCTTTAACGTTTTATTTGGTCTTTTCTTTCTCGGACGTAAACTGGTCACTTACTAGGACACCGGTGCGGCGACACGGGCGAGGCGGGCGACGCAGCCGCGGAGGGCGGGGTCGCGGCCGCCTGCTCGGATAGTGCGTCTGCTATGTGACCTACGCCTGCATCCTGAAATAAAAAGATTTACCTGATGGTATATAATTAAAATAATGCAACCTTAAATGCTGAATGAAAATAATATGTTTTTCTTATCTTGACTGTAAATTATTATTTGTTACTTTTAATATTCTTTTGAAACTGAATAAACGATTTGTTTATTGGCTGTTGTTGATAATGAGGCAGACATTTGACCGCATCTCATATGATGGTAGGTGACGATGACTTTACC
Source organism: Pyrausta aurata (assembly GCA_963584085.1). Lineage (NCBI taxonomy): Eukaryota > Metazoa > Arthropoda > Insecta > Lepidoptera > Crambidae > Pyrausta > Pyrausta aurata. Next base: position 4,315,812 of record OY757281.1, read on the forward strand.
GAACTTGCGGTTTGAGCAATATCCTTGTTCAATGTCTAGGTATCGACCTCTATTGGACTTACAAACTAAATTTGGTAGCACGAATGCCGGACGCATCGTAATGTTATCGTGCGGTAAACGTATCCTACGATGTTTATACTAGCTTTGCCTTTCTTTGACGTATAGAATCGTGAGTGACGATAGCTGGCTATCGTTACGCTACGTTAAAATACTTAAAAATTTGTGCTTGGGCTACTGCAATTTTCAACCTAATTTCATTGTGTTATAATTCTTTTTACATTATTAAGTACATGTATTGTATCTGATTAACAGTCAGAATAAATTCTTACCTGTATCTGGTTATTAGATAAGTCCAACAGCTGTATTCTTGTATTTAGCTTCAACAACGTAGCTATTTGCGCCGCATCGGACGGGGAGAGGCGATTGTCGCCTAGCCGCAACTCTCGCACTGAGCTGTTCGATTTCAGGGCTATTACTGCAACAGAACAATTAATAATTAGTTTTTGGGGACGACTATAAACAAAGAATTTAGAGTACAAATTATAGTTAAGGTTATTAAATTATGGTTACGTAAATTTTGTACTAAAATTTCTTGATACATGGAAACAGACGTACGCCAACGTTATTTTTTTTTGTCACTGTGAGCTCTGTCATCGATCCCCCGCATTGGTTCCACCACCTACTTCGCACACACACACACAGCGAATAAGCTTATCACTTAAATACTTACCTAAGGATAATAAAGGTTCTCCGGCTAACGAGGCTCGTTGTAAGCACAGCGCTCTCAGTCGACATGTTAGCGGACGTAGCGCTCTCGCTAACACCGGCGCATGGGATGCTTCTAGCGCGCTCTCCGATACTTCTAGTTCTGATAACTCTGCGCTCTGAAAGAAGATTGGAAACGTTTTTTTTTATTCATATACGCAAACAAAGGAACATGATTTCATTTATAGCCATCCAAAAGCTTAGGCAGATCTTTGTGTAAAACAAATGTGAGCTGATGTTGAAAGTGAAAAGAGAAACCTCCGCCACATGCACAATTAAAAAAATGTGGCTTGACCATCTATTTCGATAGTGAGTCGGCTATGTGAGCTGCTTACTAAATAATTTGACAATACATTTAGGTACATTAATGGTACATTTAGATACCACTACCAGCTTTTACAATAATTCTTCACCACCACCGCGTAGTACTTTGATAGTACATTAGGTACATAAATAGTACTTAAGGTACATTGGTACATTAAGGCACATTTATCATTATTACCTTTTTGATCATCCTCGAGGCGGCCTGCCACCCGCGTATAGCGAAGTGCCGCTCGCCGCATATGCTCACCACCACCGCACTTTCGTAGTACTCAATCATGTCGAATAGCGCCTCCTGGAACAAACATACAACGTTATTATTGTACAAATTGATAAGATGATTATACCTTTACGTCGTAGACATACCATTACAATACGCACGAAACGTATTAGTTAGATCTACATTTTTTTTGCGTACACCACGGGGGACCACACTGACCGTTTCCAAGCTGTGTACTTTTTAAACGAGAACCGCAGGCAGCAATGGTCTACTGTCTTTCGATCTTCGTTTATTTTCCTGTCCGTGTTACGTTGCCAGCATACGCTACATCTAGTTTGATAATACACTCTATCAGAAATTAACAAGGGCTACTCACGGCGCCCTCGTAGTCAAACTCTAGATCTGCTTTACTCGACATATGCTGTTGCCATCTGAAACTATACCTTAAACACAAGGTAATAAGGTCTACTCACAGCGCCCTCATCGTCGATATCGGCGCGGTCCACTTCAAACCTTCGGAACTGCACCTTGCACAAGACCGCCTCCAGCGCGTCCGCCGGCGCCGAGGCACGAGCCAGGCACGAGGAGAGAGCGAGACAACGACGCGAGCCGATGCAGAGCGAGTGGGACAGCAAGCACTGCCTGAGAGACGACGATGCAGATGCCCCACAGCAAGCCATCCCGTCGTGACACACACCAGGGGGCCATTTCAGACAAGAGAGGGCGAGTTAAGACACTCGGGGGCCATCTAAGATACTCAGGGGCCACACTCGGGAGTCATTCAAGACACTTGGGGGTCAAATTAGGTACTTTAGGATTCGATCTTCGTTTGTTTTCTTGTGTCCGTTTTGCCATCCGAAACTATACTTTAAGCACAAGGTAATAAGGTCTACTCACAGCGCCCTCATCGTCGATATCGGCGCGGTCCACTTCGAGCCTCCGGAACTGCACCTTGCGCAGGACCGCCTCAAGCGCGTCCGCCGGCGCCGACCCGCGCAGCAGGCACGAGGAGAGAGCGAGACGGGGCGCTCTGGTGGAACCGCCGATCGCTGCTTCTGGAAGCTCCTGGAACATGTAGACCGGCAGATTGTGGTGAAAAAAGCTCCTATTACGGGTGCTTAAGGTACCGCTGGGTTAAGCATGACGTGATGTACTCGGTAATTACCTAAGGTAGCGTGTTGGATGAATGAACCATTGAATCAAATTAAGAGTGGCTGTTCAGAGTTAAGGCTGGCTTGCAACATCTATAAATAATCCGAAGTGTAACCTAAATATTACTTTTTTATTTAAGCTTTATTGCACAATCAAAATTTGTAGAAAAGGTGGACTTAAACGCCAAATGGCATTCTCTACCAGTCATTCGGGTTAAGCAGAAATAATAGTGGGCAGTGCAACAAAGAAATGAAATTTAATTACTAAAAAGAATAATGCTTATTTTTTTATGAACTTAAACAGCATTCCGAAGTTTCTTTTTAATTGAAAGAAGATAATGCAACCGAGCTTCATCATCTTCATTTCCTTCCCTTTTTCCCAGTTTATTTGAGGTAGGATCCTTATACAGTCGCGCTAGAGCGCTCTGTTCTGGGTTGCACTGGCCCATAATTCTCCCGAAGCTGTGGTAGTTAGTAGGGTCTTTGTTGGGATTGGGACGTGTGCAAGTGCCCCCAGTGTGGGTTTATACAGGATGTAACAAAAGGCTTACCGAAGCCGAAATCCAGGTATTCCCCCCATTCATACGATCATTTTTCTCGAAGAAACCATACCTGAGAAATGACACGTTACTGAGATATTGACAGTCAAAGTGAACATTATTTTCCTGAGATTTTTAAATAAAAATCTTCTATTAGTACTAAATAGTTTTTTAAAACAGACCCTAAGCCTTGCACTACGGAATGTATCGCGCGGTGTGGCGCGGGCGCACGCACACAACTAAACGCGTCCATTGTGTGCGCGCGCGTCGCTACGCCTGCGCGTATACATTGCGGCTAATAAATAAATTATTTATTTTAATGCCTAAAAATAAAAGTCGTTTCCCAGCGATTATTTTTGTTACATACGATTTGGTTTGATGTACTGAATGCGAGGATTCGTTAAGCCTTTTGTTACACCCTGTATATGCAAAAATAATCTTTTTTTTTTACTTTTACTTTAGTGCCTGGGACACAGGAGCCGGGCAGAGATACCTTACCCGGATCTGCTGCAGCACAGAGTCGATGGGCGGAGTGTCATGGCGCCTGCACGCCTCCAGATACTCTGCTGCAAGCTGCGCTTTTGTCGTTGTTGGCACTGCAAAGAAACAGTATATTTATTACATCAAAAGCTTTAATCAACATGTTTTTAAGTTACTTGTTTCTGAAGTTTACGCGAATACTACACATTTAAAAACCGGCCAAGTGCGAGTCGGACTCGCGCACTGAGGGTTCCGTGCCAACTTTAACTGAATTAGGGATTCTTACTTCCACTTAGCCAAAATACCACAATATTTTGTTGACCGCAAACATAACTTTGTTTTTCATAGTGTTTGTATGAAAGACAAAGTTATATTTGCCGTTAGTAAAAATGTGCTATATCTCAAAAACTACTAGTTCGATTTTGCTCAAACCAATTTTCGTTGAAAGTTTTTGTTAAGATCTACATCATATATTTTTTCCAAAATTTTCACTACCTTAGTTCAAAAGTTAGATGGGGGGGGGACGCCCATTTTACCACTTTGGAAGCGTCTATATCTCAAACGTTAGACTTTTAGAAAAAATGGTTGTAGGAACCTCAATGTCATTTAGAAAGACCTATCCATAGACACCCCACACGTATAGGTTTGGATAAAAAAAATTTTTAGATTTTAGTTTCATGTATGGGAACCCCCCCTTAAATATATATTTTTTTAATTTTTAGTACATGAATTGGAAAGCGGTGCACAAGATACATCTACTTACCAAGTTTCAGCTATGTGATGCTAATAGTTTTAGAATATAAGTGGCTGTGACATACGGACGGACAGACAGACTTGACGAAACTATAAGGGTTCCGTTTTTTGCCATTCGGCTACGGAACCCTAATAAAAACACAATTTACGGATATTTTCGCGATAATTTATTATATTTTTCATCCCGACGTTTCGAACACTTTACAGTGCTCGTGGTCACGGGGTAGACTAAGATGTTATTTGTCATTTACATAGTTTTGAAAAAATATTAAACTTTCACCACTCATGATTAATTTACGTTCCTATCCACGCAGAAAGAAAGTGTTCGAAATTGCGGGATGAAAAATCTAATAAATTACCGCAAAAATATCCGTAAATTGGGTTTTTATTAAATGTTTTTAAGTATTCATGGGCGACGCCCCCGTCATAATAGTTGTCTGGTACTTCGTAGCATAAGGAAGAAAATTCCTTAATTCTAAATCAGAAAATTGGTGTGTTGTCTGACGCATATTGAAGATTTCACTAAAACATAAAAAAACCGGTTAAGTGCGCGTCGGACCCGCGCACTGAGGGTTCCGTGCCACCCTTAACTGAATTCAGGGTCCACTTACATTCACTTAACGAAAACATCACAATTTAATGTGACAGCAAAAATAACTTTGTTTTCCATAGTGTTTGTATGAAAGACAAAGTTATATTTGCGGTTGATAAAAATGTGCAATATCTCAAAAACTACTGTTTCGATCTCCTTCAAACCAATTTTCGTTGCAAGTTTTTGTTGAGATCTACATCATATATTTTTTTCAAAATTTTCACTTTCTTAGTTCATAAGTTAGATGGGGGGGGACGCCCATTTTACCACTTTGGAAGCGTCTATATCTCAAACCTTACACTTTTAGAAAAAATGGTTTTAAAAACCTCAACATCATTTTCAAAGACCTATCCATAGACACCCCACACGCATGAGTTTGAGTAAAAAAAAATTTTTAGGTTTTAGTTTCATGTATGGGAGCCCCCCCTTAAATATTATTTTTTCTTACTTTTTGTATCTGAATCGAAAAGCAGTAAACAAGATACACCTACCTACTAAGTTTCAGCTATGTGATGCTTATAATTTCAGAATAAAGTGGCTGTGACATACGGACGGACAGACAGACAGACAGACAGACAGACAGACAGACAGACAGACAGACAGACTTGATGAAACTATAAGGGTTCCGTTTTTTGCCATTCAGCTACGGAACCCTAAAAAGCTATGAAAAAATGTGGATATTCGCAACACTACGTAATCGAAAACCATCCTACCGGTAAATAAAAATAAAAGTCGCCCTTCTTATCACCATAATAATATGCCGATGCAAACTTATTTCATTTTTTTATCTAACCTACATCATCCCACAGCTGGGCAAAGGTCTCCCCCACTTTTTTCCATTCGTCTCAATTTTGGGTATTAAAAGGAAAGAAGATCCGGAATACCACAATACGCTCCAGAACTGGCACTAACTGATGTAGGCGAAAACTGAAAAGACAGCAAAGCTGAAATGGGACAGGGCGGGGCATGTGTGTAGAATGCACCCGAATAGATGGGCCCAAATCGTCACGCGATGGATACCACCAGACAGCTACCGACGAAGGGGTAGACCTAGAAAGAGGTTGAGTGACGATCTGTCCAGCTTCGCGAGAGATTGGGAGTCGTTGGCCGCTGACAGAGACGAATGGAATGAAAAAATATAATAATAATAAACATTACTAGGTGTCACTTATTTTAATTACTTTAATTTCAATAAAATCAACGTAAATTTAAAGCAATCTGTATGATGCCGTTTTGCACCTAAACTATGTTAACTATCTGATCATAAACTTCGAACAATCTTGCTAACACAATGAAGAGAATAATTATGTATATCATCCATTGTCAGCTTCCAAGTGATATAAACCAGGCATTGATATCTGTGGCAATAAACCTTCGCGCTATATCTCAAATGGATCACTGGGTCACAGTCCAGGAATTAAGTGCATATACAGGGTGACTTTGAAATAAGAGCATTGCAACCCTGTAAGGAAGGTCCGGTACAATAAATAAACGTATACATTGCTACAGGGAATTTATTATTATATAATTGCTTTTATTGAGGGCACATCGTTACACCAGTCGTCCAGTACAGCGGTAGCATATAATTTTATCATTTCCACTTTACACTTTCCTTTTCAGAAAAGTTGCTAGACTAAATAAAACGCATACGTGTGAAAAAAAAAAATAACACACTTTCTAAAACCTCCCTAATATGGTGCAGCGGGTGGATTATTTAGCAGTCTATTTTTTATGTTTTCCGGCTAATATTTATAAGTCGTTTAGAAAAGTCAGAGAACATATGGGCGGCTTGATAACATCTGACAGAAAGGTTGCTTGCCTTACAAACACCCCTCCACCAATCCGCACTGAGCCCGCGCGTACTCCACAGTATGGCTCAAAGTACCTCACAGTTAACGTAATGTCTTTGCCCACCAGTGGGATGTTACAGGCTAACTTATTTTTTTTAATGTACAAATTTGTCAGCATTTTAATGTTTTACCGTTTGTAGCTCTATCCCTTTACCGCAGCGATATCCTGCCTATGCTTTATTTTAGATTCGCAATGCTCGGGATTAATATAATTGTCATATAACTTTACAATTGAAGATAAAAAGCTTTTTAACTGCAATGTATTCTTAAATTGTAGTATATCGACAGTATGCAAATTGCCATACAAGACCGACATTTATTACGAACAGTATCACGCTACGGTAATAAAACGCGCACTATATCTCGCAAATGGATCAGTGGGTCAGCGTATGACATCACCCTGTGTGCAGCGCATTAATCACTTCGAGCTTTCATTGCGCACCCTGTATAGTGTAGATTTATAGCGGGATAAGTGTCCGCGGGTGGTTAGTTTCGAGTTTTAGCGTAATTAACTTTTGTAATGGCTAGTTAAATTCGCGACTTTCAAAGCTTTGGCCTATGGACTTATTTTACGCTTGAAAAAGGCAAAAACGACATCGATTTAGTAATCGATGTCTGAGATTTGTATGTCTCTGATGTTTGTGTCAAGTTAAGTGTTATAGTTCACTCTTCACTTGTTTTATTTCTTAAACGAGACGAATACAAATGAAGGAACTACGCGTTAATGACATACGGATCCAAAACGTGGTCTCTAACTATGGGCCTCATAAAGAAGAGCAAAATCACGCAACGAGCCATGGAGAGGGCTATGCTCGGTGTTTCTCTACGAGATCGAATCAGAAACGAGGAGATACGTAGAAGAACTAAGGTAACGGACGTAGCCCTGCGAATCAGTAAGCTCAAGTGGCAGTGGGAAGGGCACATAGCGCGTAGAACTGATGGCCGTTGGGGCAGAAAAGTCTTAGATTGGAGACCCTTCGACCAAAGGCGCAGCGTAGGACGTCCACCGACAAGATGGACAGACGACCTTGTTAAGATCGCAGGATCACACTGGATGCAGACCGCTCACAACCGGTCACTGTGGAAATCCATGGGGGAGGCTTATGTTCAGCAGTGGACGTCCTTTGGCTGATGATGATGTTGATGATGATGATGATGACGCGTTAATAATAATTTATTTATTTTCACAGTGCCCGAGTGGTAAAGGCATAAACCCGGTGTATGTGTGTGTGTGTAAGTGTAAGTGAATGCGTTATAATATAATTATTTTTTTAATTTTTATTCTTGGCTAAGCAGATATTTGACCTGGATCGCACCCGATGTCAGGCTTGGGGGGTGGTGCATATCTGTTTATTACAATTATTAGTCATTTTGTCAATTTCAAGGTGATTAATACCGCGGTAGTGACTTCATAATCATCTGATCATCTTTCTTGGAAGTGCGACGGCATTATCAATAATGACCGGATGATCACGTTCAAGGTAACATGACAGATATGCATTGTGAGAAATTCATCATTGAAAATAATCTAATGGTAGGCAATTTTGAATTGATGCCTAGCAATAGTGACTAAGTATTAATCCTACTACTATTATAAAGGCGAAAGTTTGTAAGTATGGATTTATGGATGTATGGATGTTTGTTACTCTTTCACGTAAAAACTACTGAATGGATTTGAATGAAACTTTACCACAATATAGCTTATACATCAGAATAACATATAGGCTACAATTTTTGAGGTTTCTAATGTGAGGTCGTAAAAAAACACATTTTTTGCGCTACTAGACGGGACGAACCTGAAGTCCACGCGAACGAAGTCGCGGGCAAAAGCTAGTTGAAAATAATCTAATGGTAGGCGATTTTGAATTAATGCCTAGCCATAGTGACTAAGTACAAATTAAACATACTAAAATAGAAGTAGAGATCATTATGACATAAAATTTTAAATTGTGCAAATGAGCAAAAATAGACTGAAAGTGGCGTTTTTTGTATGGGACCTCCTTAAATATAAATTTTATTTTTGTTTTTATTATTTGTTGTTATAGCGATAGCGATAACAGAAATACATAATGTGAATATGTCAACTGTCTAGCTATCGCGGTTCTTGATACAGTCTGGTGACAAACATACGGACGGACGGAAAGCGAAGTCTTAGTAATAGACGGCCGTTTATACCCTTGGGTACGGAACCTTAAAAATCAATTTCATGCTCACTATACTATAAAACAGAAATTGCAGTTTTATTTCACGTAAAAACCGCAATAAAAGCTACAACGTAGAACATGCGGTAAAGGCTGAGGTCATCTATGAAAATAAATAATAAGTTGTTGCCATGTAGTGGGGGGAAGGGGGCAGTTGGTGCTGTCGATCTATCGATAGTCGACATTGAAAATCATCTATAGGTCTATCACTACGGCCTACTGCTAAATTTTGCAATAACAATCCCCCCCCCCCCCCCCTCCAAATTTAATATTGTGATGTTTTCGTTAGGTAAAAGTAAGTAGACCCCGACTTCAGTTAAAAGTGGCACGGAACCCTCAGTGCGCGGGTCCGACACGCACTTAGCCGGTTTTAAATTACGAAGTAGTGACCAACCACCGAATGTCATTTTGGTCTATCTAATTAGAAGTATTAAGAATTCAGAGTATACATCGATAGTGTAATTTATGTGTATCAATGAATTGATTGACATTGCTGGATTTAATAATAAAACGAATAAATGACAATATTATGAATAAAAATATTAAGTGGTAAAATTGACTTATTTGTAATTAATAGAATAGGTATTTGATATAATTGTAAAATCATACTCATTTCATTAAATATTGAATTAAATGTAATAATATAATAAATGTTTGCATATAGGACGAACATTTTTTTATTAAGATCTTCAGTGTAATCCTATTTATGAGCAATTAAATATTCATTCATTCATTCATTCATTGATATTTATGGGTCTATTAAAAAACGAATGCTTGTGCTCAAATTATCGATCTATCGATGGAGCGACAACGCTAGGGGCAGTAGAAGCCTGTGTGGGTGCAGCTTAGGGGTGGTATGCGGACAGATTATAAATAAGTCGGCAAACAATATGAATACATGCTTCTGATACTGATGTCTGAAAGAAATATGCCTCTGGTAACTTTTTATGAAGTTTAGTGTTAAACATTGTGTTATAATTCAGTGATTTGTATGTAGGATATAATAGTCCAGGTAATTTGTCAGAGAGATGTATGGGCGCCTTGCGTTAAATTCTGTAGATCTGATTTTTTGCACACTCGTCCATTATGAGGGCCCAATAATTACTGCAAGTTTGTGATATCGAACTCCGACCGGAACTTTGACAAAAATCAAAAATTCCGCAAACATTTTTGGGTCTTTTCATATTTCAGCGAATTAAACCCAAAAGGAGTAAAGTAAAGTGAAGTTAAGTTAGCCTGTAACGTCCTGTAAGAAGTAGTTTTTGGTAAAAACCTTTTGAAGACATCTATAAAATTGCTACATTCACAAAACATTTCCAACCAATGTATTCAAAGGGAGGTCAACAATGGATATACCTTCAACAATCGTGTTCGTTCAAACTGGATAGTGCACAAAGAGCAAAGAAACACAAGTGTCCATTTTGTATGAGGGGTGACGTCAGCGTCGGTTGTTAGAAACCTTCATGATGACGTCACCTCGGTTGAGGTTGACGTCATAATCCTCTTATGTTGACTGCTAGCCGTGACGGGAGGTGTCGAGAGGATTAGAGGACATTAAAAAATAATAAGATTTTTTATAATCATACAAGAATAAATGTGAGACTAAGTGTTAAAAACATTTAAGGCTTAGATATTCCATTTTTACGATGTTTCGATTGAGTTTAAACATGGAAACACTAATTATTTAAATCTCGAATCTATATATGTTATAGAAAAAGATTACTAGAAAGCTGGATTGTGGTTGGAAACACGATTGTAATTACTTTGCTCGATAATAATTGTCTCAGAAGTGGGCCCCTTTTTTTTCGTATTTTCTATGTAGTTTTCAAATTATTGGACTTATATTTATGAAAATCACATATTTTAGTAGGTAATTCCATTCTACACATATACATGTTAAAATGATTTCAAAATGTTTGTTATTTAGATCTAGTATATTCATTCTAGATTTTTTAGCGGCAAAATTTATAATTTTATTTTGTTGCTGCTGTGTTATAGCTCCATCTGAGTACATTATAGAACACAACTCTCCCACCCCCCCAACCCGCCGCTTCACCCCTCCCCCCCTTGATAAAGGTCCCAAATTTCATATTTCCTCTATTTTCAGGAAAACTATACAAGCTACGACAAAATGGTCAAGGACTAAATCATTTGTCAATAAATTACCTACAAATAAGTATTAACATTCATTTTGATACGAGTTATAGTTTTTAAGCTATGGAGCATCAAAGAGTACTAAAAATGTGCGCATAGCAGAAATACAACATTTAACACAAAATAAACAATATAATTTATAAATTTTCACAAGAAATGCGTTTCTGTAGTACATACCTATCTAAAACAAATCAGTATCGTCATTGTTATCTTCTAAAGGTTTGTCGAATCTACTAAGGCCCCAATGTATGCATATGGTGGAACAACAGAATGCAGCTTTGACATATCCACATACTTTTCTGTAGCCCTTTTTGCAGCTGCTTGATACTGTTTTCAGTATCTACTGTGGAGCTGGTGCCTATGTGGTATTTAGGGTACGAAGTTAAAAAAAAATTCCAGCTTCAGTTTTCTGGGTTGAATGAATTTGCTCGCCATAATTGAACTTGATGAAAAGTACTAGTGTTGAATTCAGACAAGCAGCTCCTGAAGATGGAAACTTTGATAATATCACTACTGTATTGTTCTTCAGATCAATGTTTTTGTAAAAGTGGACCTCTCGTATATCGTCTATACTTTTTAGGTACCTACTATGATACTATCCGAGAATATATCTTTCTCCTGCCTCTTCTATCTGCTTGCGTGAGGCATCCGGGTTATTTTAAACGTTTATTGTATCTTTCAACTCGGTCTTTTTACCAAACAGGAAAGACTAAACCATTCCTTTGTTGTAGAATGCAGATGTAGTAGAATATATTCTTACGTGGTGGAGTCAGTCCCAGTAAAAGAACCAACAGATCAATGTCTTGCCCAACCACTACAACAATGTTATTTCGACGTATTACATAATATCGGCATTCTAAGGCACAGGAAAGGTTCAGTCTATTCAATAACATATAACATCGACTTGCTAGATACAATAACTCCTGATGCCTAACGCGAGGAGCTAAAAAGGCAGGAGAAACATATATTCTTGCATAATATGGGGCTAAGCAAACCGAAAAAAGTATAATCGTGTTAAGAAACATTTAGGTACTTCAACTTCACTTCTTGACCAACTCTTAAGAACAATACGGTGTTATTATGAAAAGACCAACTTCTTCAGCTTGTCAGCATTCAATGCATACTTTGATCAAGCTCTATAGTTGATACTGAAAACAATATCATGCAGCTGCAAAAATGGCTACAGAAAAATATGTGGATGTGTTAAAGGTGCATTCCGTTGTTCCACCATATGCAGATATTGGGGCCTTAGTAGATTCGACAAACCTTAGAAGATAACAATGACGATACTGATTTGTTTTAGATAGGTATGTACTACAGAAACGCATTTCTTGTGAAAATTTATAAATTATATTGTTTATTTTGTGTTAAATGTTGTATTTCTGCTATGCGCACATTTTTAGTACTCTTTGATGCTCCATAGCTTAAAAACTATAACTCGTATCAAAATGAATGTTAATACTTATTTGTAGGTAATTTATTGACAAATGATTTAGTCCTTGACCATTTTGTCGTAGCTTGTATAGTTTTCCTGAAAATAGAGGAAATATGAAATTTGGGACCTTTATCAAGGGGGGGAGGGGTGAAGCGGCGGGTTGGGGGGGTGGGAGAGTTGTGTTCTATAATGTACTCAGATGGAGCTATAACACAGCAGCAACAAACTAAAATTATAAATTTTGCCGTTTCGCCCATACATTGAAATCTAGAATGAATACACTAATCAGAATAACGAAATATCTAAAAACACTTTATTTGACCTATTTCGACTTTTTTGATCTTGATTTGCTCAAGCTACACAGATGTGAGGAACAGGGGATTATAAGAATATACATTTTGACCACATAAGTGAGATCTCAGCTATGAATCAAATGTTTTTTTTTTAGTTTTTATCGGTGTTATGTTCAGGCAAAGAAAGGTCCATTTTTTTCATTAGTCTGTATTCTTTCTTACAAGCAGCAAATTCTTCCAATTGTCTTTTTAAGATTACTTTAGACACCAAAGATGTTTAGGGCGTCCAATCGTTTTTTTCCAGTTTTATTAACATTTTCATTCATAAAACACTGATTTAGTGATTCTCACACTTGTGACGATGGTGATTTGCGCAACGACTTTGACGCAACAGTTGATCGTCGTGTCATCTCTGTTCTATACATGCAAGCAGAAATAGCGCTATCTTTTTATTCAAATGACAAGCACGAGACACCATTTCCTCATTCCCCTTGACGCCACTGCGAACGCTGGACCTATGTCAATTTTTGCAATTTTATTTGCGTCCTTAATTACGTAAAACACCTAAGAACTAATAATAGCTAATTTCGCCGCGCCGCGTCACGCTCAGTTGGATCAGCACCAGTCTTATACTAATCAAAGGTCGCGAGTTCAAATCGGGGGTATCATGAATATTTTTCTACATAGTCACAATATTTTTTTAAAAAACGAAATAAGTATTTATTTTAATTTTTGGACATTTTAACATTTAAAATAAAAAAAAATAAAAATAAAAACTAATTAAATTTTTAGTTTTTTTTTAAAGTAGCAAATCCTATTAAAAAAACTACATAACAATGAAAATAAATTTCAAAAAGAAAATTAGTATCAAAAACATCATCACCATGCGGATAAATCTCCTCAATGCCATGAGGATGGAACCCCCAACCTCTACGTGTTAAGCAAAATAAAAAGAGATAGGCTGTAGCGACATATATAATTGTTGTGAATAAATTAACTATATTTTTGTACCAATCGTAGAGATGAATCCGTTTCTATAGTAACAATATAAACAAAAAGCATAAAACACTCATGTCAAATTATTGTAGTTTTGAACATTTTCTCTATTTGGAAAAATCAGAGCTAAACCATAACTGTAGGTTTAGCAGTAATCTCAAATGCTAAAGCTGTGCCCTGGTGACTCTAGTATATTGGAGACGAGAAAATATTGTATGAATTTGAGGGAGGGAGAAAATTATTAGGTGATAGGTCTATATTAATTTTATTTATTTATTTACATCTAGACTCCTGTGACAAAATACAAACATTGGAGGTTAAATTAAGGTCGGTCTAGCTCTCTTCGTGTATGGAACTCAGGTTTCCATGTTATTTACGTACGTACGTACACATTTTCTGAATCGTGTAGTAATAATGCATTGACTATCTATGTCTTATTTGGTGACATGGACTTGAGCGACGAACATGGAGATTACTCAGTATAATCCAATTATATTTACATTCAGAAATGTCAAATCTGAATAATTTTTTCAATTTTGTTCTGTCGAAAATGTGTGGAGACTGTCTTAATTTTATTTTTATAACCATTCCTCAAATTGCTGTTACTGAATATTCAAAACAACTTTGGTATTTGTGACACATAATAATTCTATTAATCTTGTAGTTAGCGCCAAATGGCGCTTCGGGGTCACGAAGGGTTCCGTACCATTATCTATGAAAATGGCATAAACATCATATCTGTTGTCAGGGAGTCCCATACAAAAGATATGAAGTCCTAATAATGGGGCAGCCCCTCATTATTATCATTATTAGAGTAGATAAGTTGTATGAGAGCAACCTGAAAAAAAAACTGTTTTTTAAGTTTTTGTTTTTTCAACGGCAACATGAATACATCCTTTCTGAAAATTTCAACTGTCTTACTATCACGATTCATGAGATAAACCCTGGTGTTGCCCTTTCGGTGCAGGAACTCATGCTCATCATAATTCATACCTTGTAGGGAGGTGTCTCAAAAATATTTTAAAATACATATTTTAGGCGGTGTGATTAGGATATAAAGAAACCCATGCCAAATTACAGTTTTATAGTAAAAAAGGTCTATAAGCTAGACTACAAAAAGTCAAACATGGCACAACCATATATGGTTTATCAAAGTAATTGTGTGGGTGCGGTGCTCTAATTAACAAACCTAGACAGTTGAAATATGGCATCTAGCTAGGTAATAATGTGTAAGCGAAGGAAAAAATCTGAAAACAAAAGAAAGTTTTCTAATTGTAGGGTCTGAAACCTTTATAATTAAGTGGATGGAAGCTTGCACAAAATATGTATTAATGATTTATGAATAAGCAAATAAATATTTCTATAAAAAGTTATGATATCCCAACAAAAACATCAATGTGAAAAATGATAGCCAAGTTCAATGCTCAGTATATTTGATAGTGAACTTCGCCGAAAAAAGTATTGCATCTAAATGAGAGATTACTATTAACTACTTTTGCCTTACTATTTTCTTACTTTCTAACACATGATAGTCAAGTCATTTTTATAGTTCAGGCTGATATTAAGCGAGTATTTTAAGCGTGGTGTGGGTGACCTCGATAGTAATTATTTTAAACCATTAATTTACTTAAACCATTTCACGGGACATCCAAAATATACGCGGGCGACGTCGCGGGAGACGACTAGTAAATAAAAAACTTTGATATTATTAAAGGATTACTGAAACGATAAAGAAACCTTTGTCTTTAATTTAGCTTTCCATATTTGTAATGTTAAACGGAAGCGTGAAACATACTGCGCAGACCCTAGATAAACTGGGAACAGGGCAAGAGAATGATGATGATGATTTGAAATGTTATGAATTTCAGTGTGTAAAAAAAAAACCATGACAAAATTCTCGTGATGGGTGAACTTTGACTTATATACCTACTGGTTTGTACGGAACCCTAAATTTGAAGTGCCATATCTGTAATGGTCTTCAGTCATCATCAATTGGAAGACTGATGGAAGATAGTAGTGAGACTATAACTGTGTCGACAAAAAGGATCTTAATATAAACCACCTAAATGTTATTACATTACATTTCCTACACCTATGGGTTGGCTGGAAGAGGTATCTTTTAGGGATAAGCTCACCTTTGTTCACATTGTGACTTCTTGTACCTATTTTCTGTACATCTTATAAGTGCAATAAAGAATATAAATATATAAATGTTATCGGATATTCTTTCTTGTTTTTATAATGGTTACAGGTTGCTGGCATAAAGTGCTGACCAGTCGTGTGAGAATGAAATGCCACTCTTTGCGTTCCTTGTTCTTTCGATAAACGTTTAGACTAAAAAGCATGTATGGTGTACTAAAGAAACCATTTTGTAAAAGTTCTTCGGGGTTCTGCTAGATGGCGTGGGTATGTTACTTACAAAAGCGCATGAAGTATCTTATTCAAGAAAATTTTGTTCCTTAAATAAACACTAGATGGCTTAATTATACACGAGATTTGTAAGACAAAGTTGACAGAAAAAGTTTTGTGCGGGGGTGCTGGTGGGGGAAGCGCCCCGCACTTTTAACAAGGGGGCGGGGCTTATGAGATAATTTGACGGAATAAGACGGCCTTAAAGTAAAACATGGTATAATTAATAGTTTAAAGATATTTATCAGTTACAAGCCTGAAAGTAACAATCTAATCAAAATCAAACTTAATCATACTAAACTAAACCATTGCTCAAGAAGTTCAAAATGTAACTACTTTTAGTTGGTAAAGTAGCAAAATAAATACGGCATTTCATACCATCACAGTCGTCTAATATATGCCCTAAGGCGACAATGCAAAGAAAGTAGCCACAACGGCGATCCCTGTTGCTACCGTTTGCCGTGCGAATTGGGTCGGTTCAGGGGTGACAACTGTCGCATTGAATAGTCTAGCGGTCCCAACTACAAACTTGCGTCCATATAGGATTTTCCACACCATTAACTCTTATAAAGGTAAGTTTAGGTACTGACTGACCAACGTTACGAGGTATAATGTAACATTCGCATCGACCGTGTTACGAATCGAGCATGTTACGCTGTGTTCTAAAATCGGCGTAACATACTCGTCAACACTCTGTACAAAACCGCGTTACAGTCAAAGGATTCGCCAAAAAACCGACGAGCAACGAGCGGCTCGTTGCTCGCTAGTTTCTTCGTAACACGACGTACTGACTGCACGAATGCTCGCTGTATAATATGTTACATTACACCTCGCAACGTTGGTCAGCATTAGCAGTATCCACCTTAATAGATAATTAATTTCTAAGACATTTGGATAAAGCAAATCACATGTGAATGGCCTGACCGCTTGAGTTAGTTCTTAAAACGCTCGCCGTAAAATATAGCTTACAAAATACTTCTATTCTATAGGTATGGAAAACATGCAGCTAGAGTAAAAAAAAATACACCTCTTTTCTTTAAATTGCTTCGTAGTAGGAAAGGGGTGTCACAACATCATATGGATTATGTAAATTTTGTACGACAGGTCATGTCACACAAAACCTAATCCATACACGATCTTTTACATTAAAAATCATCTAGAATGATAAAGGGTAAAGTGAACGGTAAAGAATATACGTCCCTGTCACACGCATACACGGACTGGTATGAGTGACAGGGATGGCTATAACCATTGGATCGGATTTTGTGTCCAGAGTAAGGCCTCAGATCTGTCAAACCTTTTGTTCTTAGCCGTACGGTGTGACAGATCATACCGTACGTTTTGAACTGTCAAATGAATACGATTGCTTTACACAGTTCCATTCCAGCTCCATAAAACAAAGAGAGAGACAACCCTACAGCATCCAGTGGCAACATATAAAGAGCCACTGACCCAGTTGCTGCGCAATTAAGATCTGAACGTGGACAGAGCGCGCGCGCACGCTAAATGATTGTTGATTCAGCAATCTAATATACATTTTATTGGTCGACCGATTGAAGATTGAGCTATTTCTAGCGTTGTAGATGTAGGAGTCACAATAGGTGGTGTACTAGGTGGCAATCACCATGGCAACGCTGTGAAAGATGCTCCGTCTGGTCTCATTTTTTTGTACAACAAAGTTTGTTCTGAACAGCCTGTCTAGCATAACATAGAGGTCGTTGTATCTATCACTTAATTCCTCGTCTTTGCTTACCAACCAAAAAAAAATATTCTTCCCAAAATGTTAAAGCTGTCCATTAATTGTACAATCACGACAAAAACACGGAAGATTCGACCGTGAATGACATGTCAAAGAACGTACACTCTTTTTCTAAGGTTTTTTTATCAAAACAACGTAGAAAGTCATCTATTCTTCTTACAGTAGCTACAAAAACAGCTCACGTGCCGCCATCGGCTATCACCAAGGCCTTCACTCAAGTTCAAGGCTACGCCACTTTTTACGGCCGGTAATGGTCCTAGCACACAACAGAGAGAGCTGCAGTGGGCTGGGCGTGTTTTTAACCCCCGCCACAAAAAGAAAAGAGTGTTATAATTTTAACCCGTCTGTCTTTGTATTTGTGTATCTGTCTGTGGTATCGTATCTCCTAAACAGATGAACCGATTTTCGTTTAGTATTTTTTGGTGTCATAGATAATTTTGACCGGAGTGTTATTAGTTAATCGACGACGCGTTTGGTGTATTGGTAAGCGCTCCTGACTATTACGCCGGCCGTCGCGTGTTCGAATCCCGCAAGGGGCAAATGTTTGTGTGATGAGCATGAACATTATATACCTAAGTCATGGATGTTATTATTTAAAGTATTTATGGGGGACGCCCCCGTCATAATCGTTGTCTGGTACTTCGTAACACAAGGAAGAAAATTCTCTACCACGAAACCAGACAATTGGTGTGTTGTCTGGCGCATATTTATATTTATTAATTTATTTAGATTTGTTTATTTTTACATATGTTTTATGAAATATGTTTAGCTGTTTGAAGATTTTCAGCTCTGTTGTAGTTGATGAAGGGATCTGACAAATTATAACAAGAAGAATGAAGAAAGAATATGGTAAGATTGACCGAAAGCCGAAAATCATTAGAAAAAAATAACGGTGGTGATCTTTGGAGCATGCGTATATCCAAAAGTAGGTGTCTTGTGGTCTACTAATCTCAATATGACTATTGGACCAAAAACCAAGAGGCTACTCCATAATTCATAATTCACTATAGGTGTCCCTGGCGTTAGTGACGGTATAACGATACAAGGTCTAGTCCTGCGCCTTATCTCTCTCCAGTCGTGTCAGATTGCTGTCCCATCGCGTTATGAGAGTGGTAGGAATAGAGAGTGCACCTGTGTTTGCGCACACACTTGTGCACTGTTATATGTCCCGCGCAATCTGTTACACGTTGTGACTGGCACCGTTGTCGAAATCGGCTAGAAGGACTATTTATTACAAGGTCTAGTGATGACAGCCGAAAATATGGTCTTTTTTTTTCGCTTTTTTTACAGGGGCTCGTGTTTGCAATGGCCTTGCAGGGCGTCGTTTGTTCTGTCTATACACCATATCAAACTTGTGACTGGCAATAAATAAATATGAATCTGAATCTGGCTCAGTAGTTACAGATTCTTCTGCGCGTCTGTCCATTGTAATCTAATAGCGCTAGCTTAGAAATATAGCGGATGTCTTATATTGTAGTAATAGTTTGTTGGTAAACAAAGTGGTTGGTCTCTGGCGGGTGGCTCATTCGATTAATGGGTGGCACGTGTATTAACCTCGTGACATTTTGGATGCGATAGTTTAGCCATCAATACAGTATGTAGTTCAACGCTCTTGGAACTCCAAATGAACTATAATTAACTGAATAATTAAGGTCTTTTACATCCTAAAGCAACTGATAATTACAACAATCAATAGTCTTACTTTTGATTGACTATCAATATGGGTATTTAAGTTTACGCGAATAATTTCATTTATTAAATAAAACACTTAACGGTTTGATTTCGCGCACATTTCAGATCTCAAGACACAGTAAGCTTTTTCTGCGTGGATAGGAACGTCAATTATAATACTAATGAGTGATGATAGTTTATTTTTCATAACTATATGTAGTTAATGATAAATAACATCTTAGTCTGCCTGCGACCACGGTTGCTGTAAAGCATTCGAAACGTCAGGCGTTTAATCCTACTACTATTATAAAGGCGAAAGTTTGTAAGTATGGATGTATGGATGTATGGATGTTTGTTACTCTTTCACGTAAAAACTACTGAATGGATTTGAATGAAACTTTACTACAATATAGCTTATACATCAGAATAACATATAGGCTACAATTTTTGAGGTTTCTAATGTGAGATCGTAAAAAAACACATTTTTTGCGCTACTAGACGGGACGAACCTGAAGTCCACGCGAACGAAGTCGCGGGCAAAAGCTAGTTACAAATAAATGTGCGCGAAATCAACCTCTCAATCTAATCTATAAAAATACAGGTGCAAGACTCTGCCTGTGTGTGGCAAATATTTTCATCTATTTGTCCAGAACGAAATTTCAGCCTAAACTGTATCTAAAAGGAATCAGTTAAGTAAGTTACTGTCCTTATCAAAATGTTTGATCAAGCTCAAAAATATGGTGACACTTGGATACATTAACCAGTTAACTATTAACCAAACCGTTCAGGACTTCTAATTACAGGACCTTACATTAGGAATAGCTCTAATGTATATCAGTAGTCAAACAAGCCGACTACAAACATCAACTAAGAGCTGTTCCCTATTTGCAAACTATAGTTAAAGGTAGATAGCGCTCCTCGACCGGAGATAGGATTTCGTACTCTCAGAAGTTTTATAGGGACAAAAAATCTAAAGATAGATAACCATTTCTCCATCTTCAGTAGGGCAGGACCACATGGAATAGGGAACATTATAGGGAATGGCCGTAAATGAACGCCATTGTAAGTAAACACCTTAAATTTTTCGAAACATCAGACATTTTCATTGTATCTGAATCATCCTCACAAAGAAAATCTAGGTCATTAAAAAACTAGACATCATAAACAAAGTCCTAATTATCATTTACTCAATTGTTCAGCTGAAATCCTCATTCCGAATCTAATTTATAGCCAACGGTCATCATCACTGGACGAACGCCAAGAAGTGACTGACTGGCCAGATGATAGAAAATGGTGTCCACTGAAAAAAAATAGAGGTCAGTGACATCCGCTTTTGATCAAACGTTTGGCCAGCGTTTTGGTGGAAAATAGGTATGGCGTGTTTGAAGGACAATTCATGGAGGTCGGTTGTAATTATTCAATTATACGTTTCCGCCCAGTTTCACGGAAAGCGTGTAATTTACATGTCGTTTTGCAGAAGCGCTTTTGGAAGCTTTGTAAACAATGGTTCGGGATGGTTTCAAATGATTCTATGGAACTAGCAAGCTAACGTTGATTGTACAGAATTAATCTAATCCTTTCTAGTCAACGGATGTAAATATGTAGATAGTAAAAAATACTATTACGTGACTTTTGAAAACTTATAACTATTTTATTTTAGAGTCCCAAAAACACTGGATTCTGGACCATAAATTAGGATATTTGGTTTTCTCAAAATATGACGATTAGAATTGAATAGTTTATTTACACACACAAAAAAAACAACTTGCTAAATAAATAGTAAGGACTGTAAAAAAAAATACAAAACTACAAAATAATACATTAAATAAAATCAATCAAAATTTAACAAAACAAACCAAAATTCAATGGTTTAGAATTATTATGAGAATTAGACATGACGGGTCTAAACACGAAATATTAATATGAGTAAATGCTACTCACTGCAATTCAAATTCAAATTCTCATTGTAATGCAACGCGAAAGTTTAAAATCTCATGTTTAGAATTATTTTTTAACACTTGCAGTGTGATTTTTGAATTATTTAAAGATAAAATAAGAAACCAAAAATTCTTCTTAATATTTTAAGAATTGGAGTAAAAACTTTTTTTTTAAATTGTATCTATTGTAAATGCTACTTTATTTGAACTCCATTATGCTAGCTACAGTTATAGTCTCTTGTTCTATCTGTCTCTACTTCTTCTTCTTGAACTATGGACTTACCCCACCTTAGCACCTATAGAGTTTCAAGAAATATAACCATACAATATATGTTATTGCAGTAGTTTATGTAGGTTTATTTTTTACTATACATATTAGTTAATTGTTGCTTTTTTATTTCTTTTCTGTTTATTATTTTCGCTACACCCATTGCCATCTCTCGGCATGACCTAAAGGTTTGACTGGCAGAAAATGCTTTTAGCATTAAGTCCACCTTTGTACACCATGATTTGTGCAATAAAGTCTTTAAATAAAAATAAATAAATATTCAACAAAGTAACAAGAAGCTGTTGAATCATAATTTGTTGAAAAGGCACTTGATGTAGCAAATTACTATAAAGATATTCCTTGACAGTGATTGATTGTCAAGATCAAAGAAACTATTGGATTTGAATTCTTAGTAATCTGTCTAGGTATAGCAGGGTAAATTGTCTGCATATTAGTTAAAACTATCGGATTAGAATTCTTACTACTCTGTCTAGGTAAAATTGTATTTCTTACTTGTATTTTTGTGACTCTTTAGCAGGTAAAACAGTTTTTAAAGCTAATAGAATGAAATATCTTTTTAGATCATACTTGACGTAGTTATGATGGTATCTTTGCAGTTATAATGTAAAGAAAGACATATTTTTTAAAGTTATAGGTATAACACGGCAGCAATAAATTAAAATTATAATTTTTGCTGCTAAAAATCTAAAATTAATGTATATTCATACTAGTAGTACATTTTTGGTGGAAAAGTTGCCTTTTCGGAAACTCAGGTCTTCTGTTTTTTCAACAACATTTTTGCACGAGTATCTATCGACTTAAAAATCTGGCATAAAAACACTTTTGCCAAAATATTCCATTTTCACTTCCTGGTTTCTCGCAGCAAAATAGTTGCTAATGCGTATTGTATGATTAAAACCGCCTATTTTTAGCGTCAATGTGGAAAATCCTATTGTACAGTATTCCACGCTGGCATCCGTCCAAAGAGTAGCGAAAATATCGTTAAACCTAAAGTTCTTAACGGAATTATTGAGATTTTACTGTTCCGATTATTAACGTGCGAAATGTGAGGCGGAATTGGTAGTAAAATTATTTGTATTTACATTTGAAATATTAGAATCGTTCCTAATGCCTCGGTGGCGCAGTGGTTAATGGGTCGCATTTTAAAGTGACGGCTGCGCCAGAGGTCTCGGGTTCGATCCCCGGGTCGGGCCAAATATATGCACCTGAGTTTTTCTGTTCAGATATTCTCAGGGTAGCCCGGAGTTTGAAAGTTGGCGGTGTTTCACCCCCGTGCCTCGGAAAGCACGTAAAGCCGTTGGTCCTGCGCCTGATCTCTCTCCGGTCGTGTCAGATTGCTGTCCCATCTGGCTATGAGAGTGAAAGGAATAGAGAGTGCACCATATTATAGTGCATAGTATAGTGTAATATGTGCCGCGCAGTCGGTTAGTCGTTGTGCCTGGCCACCGTAGTCGAAATCGGCTAGGGGGACTATTATTATTAGCATCGTTCCTAGCACGTTTTGGTACGGTGCAGTGGGAAAACTCCTTTAGTCCAAGCAAGAGTCAGACAATAACGAATTAAGTTCTTTGTTTGACTTAAAACTTTAGCCAGCGATATTGCTCATCCTGATGTCATAACTTCAAAGGCCATTCGCCAAAAACAGACACGAGATTTTCTCACAAAACCTTTTATCTTGAGAAGGATGACACTATCTTGTTCTGATGACTCAAGAATTATTTCGCCACATTTACAGACCGTCGTATAAACAGTGCACACCTTGACAGTGACATAGGGAGAGGTGACGAGTGGTCTATTTCAAGTTGACGCTTCTCGGAAAAAGTGTCACAACCCGAAAAAAGTACATTAGCGTTCATTCCGGTCGGACAATGGCATTGGCAAAGCTACGAAGAGTTCGTGTCATATTTAATAATATTGTAGTCATGTATTAAAGACGACGTATAAAATAAAATAACAAAAAAAATAAAAAAAGAAGAAATAAAGGTAATATTTTAATAAACAGTTATTCAGCCAGTCCCTATAACCCACATCCTGCACATATCCTGCAATGACCCGGGGGATGTCCTTGGATGTACTTGTATAGTTCATACAGATATAGTTGTTGGCTTGTGTCACACTGCATTTAGAATAATTTGTTAAACGGGCCTCTGTGTGTTGGCTTCGGTTAGGCCCCATGTACGCATTTCAAAAGTCCTAAACCGCATGGTCCCGAGAATGGAAATGAGATACATTTAATAATAATAAAATAATATAGATGCTAACACAAAAAATATACAAATAATATCATCACGATTTATTTGTAAGAATAAACCTCTTGTTGGGTTTCACCTCAAACATGTAAAAACAATCAGTTAATAACGTCTAATTCTAATTGGAAGTCTAAGCTAAGGGCTAAGGCCAAACAATTCAAATGATTGATGCGGCCAGAACATACTATTCATATACGATATCGTGTTAGATTTGTGTGGTGAATGCTAGTTTTTTTACCAAAATGTTACTATCGACTCGTTTTCGCTTAAATTTCAAGTTGAACCGTTTTCACACGAAACATTTATTGTTATTTTCGCGAGGTGGACAATTCTAATGAGCTGTTATTTTAGTATTCGCGTGCAGATATTCAGTTCTTGGCTTTGGTTCCGTAAAAATACTCAAAGGTTACCTGTACATGAATGGTGCTCGTAAAAAGCTATACTTTACGGTTTAAGCTCGCTTCAAGGGCAATCGAGTTAATAGTTCGAATTGAGAATGACGCACGGTTTATCGGAGGCATTGCAAGAAATGTATAAAAATATTACATGATTTTCGAAAGTAGTACAAAGATGTGGATGGATATAAATAAAATACGCGCCAGACAACACACCAATTGTCTTGGTTTCGGACTAAGGATTATTTTCCTTGTGCTACGAATACCAGACAACGATTATATCAGGGCATCTTCCATAAATACTTAACATATAAACATCAATGATTTATGTACATATGTTCGCGCTCATCACATAAGCATTTGCTCCTTGCGGGATTCGAACTCGAGACCGCATAGTTGTCAGGAGTAGGGCATCGAAAACCCGGCCTGATTTAAAAAACCCGGGTTTTCGGGTTTTGGAAAACTAAAACCCGGGTAGTCCGAGCTTTCGAGCTTTTTCGAGCTTTTATTATTATTTTTTAAATTACAACTAAATCTTTTGAATTAAGGTTTTCTAAAGCGAGTTATCAACATTGAAGAAAAAGGAAGGCGAAAAATAGTTTAATAAGTAGGTTAAAACTCAAAATAACTGCTGAATCATAAATTTGTTATAATTCTTCTTTTATTTTATTTATTTTTTTATTTACTCTTTGACGACCTCTACTACGGTTTAGTAACTTAGCACGCAGGGTTTCAAGGCATCGCCGCTTCGAGGTCCTAGGTTCGATTTCCGGACGGGTCAATGTAGAAATCATCATTTTCTATAGTTGTCTCAGATCTGGGTGTTGTGGTACCACATGGGTACCACCGTTGTCTGATTGCATTGCTACACAACAAGTGCATTGGCTACATACTTTGGATTCGAGCAGTGTATGTGATTGGAAGCCAATATTTATATTTATATCTTTTTGGTAACAATCAGTTTTCATTTTCCATAGAAATGCTTAGGAGCATGAAGGTAGAAATCTTTGAATTCTAGAATTATTTCGTGTATGTGCATGTAGTATTCTAGTGCTGGTAGTCCTTCCGTATGGCAATGTCAAATATTATAGGTTAGGTTAGGTGGCGACGGTTTTTATTCCGATTAATAGTTTACATTTTCCACTTTGATTGTTCGTTTCACTTGCAGTTTGTTATTTAAGTGAGTTTTTTAACACTTAAAGGTTTATATTTGCGGAGCTCACTTATAAACGTATTTTTCTGATGACAGCCGACTGGAAGCTAACTTCCGGTCATTATTTGTGCGTTGCCATAGTTTATAAGTATGGTAACGTACATTATTTGAAAAACCCGAAAAGCTCGAAAAACTCGGGTTTTGCTTTCGCAAACCCGGGTTTCTTCCAAACTCAAAAGCTCGAAAAAACCCGGGTTTTTCGGGTCGGGTAAACCCGGGCTAGATGCCCTAGTCAGGAGCGCTAACCACTACCTACGCATTTAATTTGAAGAAACCGCTTTGCTATCAACATAGCAACTTGAAGATTAGATCACGCTCATCAGCGATGCCTTGTAATTACTCTGAATTGACCGGCCATGCTTTCATTAACTCCAATGATTTGTTAGTGTATTGGCAATGATGATACATAGCAAGCATCGAAACTAAATACGAGACAGTAGGCTCTCTGAATGATCATCCCATCAGAATAATACGAGCCTTCTTGAAAGAAAGTCTGGTGGTGATCTTCCCTGGGCTGTCTGGAAGTCTCTCAATAGACCTCGGTCAGATGTTGGAAGATGCCAAGAAAACCGGATGAGGTGGGGTTTCTCTGGAAATGACAAGTGTGACTGTGGCGCGGTGCAGACAATGGCCCATCTCCTGTCCTGCCCCAAATGTCCTAGCTCATGTACGCTTCAAGATCTGCAGCAGGCAAACGCCAACGCAATCAACGTTGCACAACACTGGGCGAAATTATTATGATTTGTTACCAGTCGACTCGAAGAAGAAGAAAGTCCACACTTTTCCGTATCATCGTTTTAGTAAATATAATTCACGAACTGATTTTCGGTAATGGCAGCCTCTCTCAACAGAGAAAGGCCAGGTACCAGGAGATATTATAGTGTCCAGATGTGTGCGCAATACACAAGTGCACTCTCTGTTCCTTCACTCTCATTACTTCCGTGAGATTGCAGTTCAACCTGACCGATGAGAGATCAGACGCAGGACCAACGGCTTAACGTGCGCACCGAGGCACGGGGGTGTTATCACCACCAACTTCCTGACTCCGAGCTGTTACCGGGTATTTTCAAGACAGAAAAACCCAGAACCCAATCTGTAGTTACATACTTGTAATAGTACTGATGCTACTACATCTTTCTGTGTATTGTATAAATGGAGGAAAAGGCGAATAAAGGACATAAGTAATTTTCTTTGCGGTAATGTGTTCGTGATGAGGTCAACACTCGTCACACGTAAGTCGGTGTTAATCCGGCGCGAAGGACCATTCTTGAAGTTGCAACACGATATATGATAGATTTCTCTAACGTTTAAACCCAGTTAAAAGCATGGGACAAAACCAATCTGAATACTGTGATGTACTGTTGTAACAACATCACCTGGTGGTGGTGATGATCACCATCCCCAGCTATAGTGGTTTATTTATACGAGACTAGCTTTTGCCCGCGACTTCGTCCGCGTGGAATAGGATTTTTTAGATTATTAAAAGAGCTATTATTCTTTAATACATATTTTTTGTGTATCTTGAACCGTTTTCACGGCGCAGCAACGGAAGGCTTCAAAGATGAAATAATTTCTCCCGTTTTTTACACATTTACCACTATATCTTTGCTCCTATTGGTCGTAGCGTGATGTAATATAGCCTATAGCCTTCCTCGATAACTGGACTATCCAACACAAAAAGAATTATTCAATTCAAACCAGTAGTTTCGGAGATTAGCGCGTTCAAACAAACAAACAAACAAACAAACTCTTCAGCTTTATAATATTATTATAGTATAGATGTGCGGTAGATTGATAAAGCCTGCACTCAAACTGCTTTCAAGAGTTTACAAGATTGACAAATTGTTATGGCTGGAATATACAATTTCGAGTTGGCATTTCGTCTTGTTAGATGTTTCCGAATCACCCATGTCAGATGTTACGTATGTCGTTCATATTTTATTTTAATATTTAGTAGTTCCCCTCTTTCTTCTTCTTCTCTAGTCAATGGCAATTAAACTTACTGCGCCCAAAAAGTGGCAACATCAATGGCCTTCTGGTTGGCGTTGTAAAGATTATAGTTCCCCTGGTAGGGTAGCAGCAAAATCAGTATTGGCAGAAGGCTGAACATATACTACGAGTATACCAGGAAAAGCTTTCGACAGGATGTTAAAAGGCGGGAAACTACCACACTGTTTTCCCAAAATATTTTTTTAAAAAAACACTTCACCCACAAGAACCTACCTCTTAAATTTGATGATGATGATGATCTGTAGCAGTGGTTCCCAAAGTTGTATACGCTCCGACCCAGCTAATACAAGTTTACAAACTCGGGAACCACCTCCAGGAAGTTGAACCGTTACCTATAAGAGTATGGCTCGGTCGCTTGGTGTTTTGTTCTACAGCCAGGGCCCACTCAACATGAGCTCGCGACTCACCAGTGTCGCGCGCGACCCATACTTTGAGAAATAGGTTTCTGAAGTTTTTTTTTTATGAAATAAAAAATAACTGCAGCAGCCCTGCAAGTCATTGAGTCAACTGCAATGATGTCACCTGCACACCAGGCAACACCTTGCATAACAGCAAACGGCGAGCCAAAAACCAATCTATTCCGAGATCTGGTCGATTGTGTTATCGTAGGCGTGCCTTTTAATGGATTGAGTAGTACGTTATTGATGTTTGCCTGCTGATCTCATTGATTAATATTGTTAGTTGTATGTAAGCTCTTCACAAGAGCGGAACATTTATATGTAGTATTGTCTCTCGGATATAACCATAAAATTAATATTCCTATCGGAATAGAAGAACAAGTAAAAGCTGTCAAACGAAACCGATTTTGGATGACAACAATTTTAGTAAGTTACATTAGTAACTTAAAATGAATAACCTTTCGTCCAGGTGCTTTATACTTCTCTTCCTAGGTTAAATATATTAGTTTACCACATGATAAACTGTCGAAACAAAATATCAAACATGCAGCCTTAGTGTAAAACGAAAAATATTTAAAATATAATAAACATGCATTCAATGTTATTTTTTATTTTGTCTTTACTTTTTACATAACGATAACGTTTATAGAAAAGAATAAGCAAACCGTACTTTAAATTTAAACCGGAAAAGCAAATATAAATCGTAAATTGAGAGGCTTCGATTTGGACTAATTTACGTCTTAAATGAGAAGTTGTAAGGGTTATTTTGCTGTAATGAACAATAGTCAATCACCGATCAAGTCCCCATGTTTCAGAAGCACAATTTCTCTTAAATATACACAATTACATTTGAAATTATGAAAAATCACATGAAAAAAAAATTCTGCGAGGCTCTTTGGGGCTCCTAACTGTTTGACAGCCGCCAAAAATGGTTCTGCTTCATCATATCTCGCATCTCTTTTTATCGCACAGCTTTATCCTACTGACATCTCACTTTTGTCGTTCTATTCCGAAAGGGATAATAATTGTATGGATATAACATAACACAAAAAGGTCCTCCTGCACCCGCTGCATGGCACATCGATAAACCCGTTTGTCGCGCGTTTTACCGCGTATAATTTATCTCCACGTGCATGGTGCAGTCTTTTTATATTTAGTATAACGCGAGGTCGTAGACAATTTGTCTCTAGTACGTACTATGGCCGTTTTTTATACAAGTTTGACAGTTTAGGAAGGTTTGCATCTGTTAGTTATATCGATATCTTGCGATCGTTTAAAACCTATACCGCGTCGACGCGACAAGCCAAATGCTGGTCGTATCAGACGGCGGTCAAACTCAAATCATAGTTTTTCATAGCGACTGGGGCATCTAGCTATAGAGTGATCTTGCGAACTTAACAAGGTTGTGGACGTCTTAGCTAGCAATAAAGCGAAATGTTACACTTTTCGTCTGTCCTATTGGTATTGGTCAGATGCAGAAGATGATTTGTAAAGTTGAAGTTTCAGGGACAAAATATGGACGGATCTTTGGCTGTCAGGAAGACCATGGTATTTTTGACGACGCGTTTTGGTGTATTGGTTAGCGCTCCTGACTATTACGCCGGCCGTCGCGGGTTCGAATCCCGCAAGGGCCAAATGTTTGTATTTAATTATTTAAGGAAAACGCCCCCCGTCATAATCGTTGTCTGGTACTTCGTAACACAAGGAAGATAATTCCTTACCAAGAGACCAGACAATTTGTGTGTTGTCTGGCGCATATTTATTTTATATTTATTATTTTATTTTGGTACGTGGCAAAATGAGATGGAGGCAAGAAACTTGTGATTGGACATCAAAAACCCTATTATCAGAAACTAAGAAACAATAATGAACTACGTAATAATGTTATTATGTCGGCAGGCAAGCTTAAAAATTCTTGACAGTAAAATTCGTACAAATACTACAAAATATTATCAAAAGTTATGAAAGTTTACACGAGAATAAACCAATATTTGTCAGAAGCTCAAATCTTGAATAGCGCAATAAAACAGCAAATTTTACTCCATCTTTCATACAGAACATTTATAAAATTGTAAACCCAACATCAACATGATCAATATTCATAGGATGCATCATGCGTCGACCAGCAAAGCAACAAATAACAAGGGTATAGCGTGAGAGTAATTAGCGTTTCCCGCGAATGCGCGTGCGCATAAAGGTGAACGCACACTTATCCGAGCCGAACGCGCCGAACGAACCGAATTTTTGAATTCTTTATATGAAACCAACGTCAGGTTCTCTAGGGGACCTGGCTTATGCTGAGTGAGGTCCTCTTGGGTATAGGCGTCGCACACACACACACACTCACTTTCACTGGCCTGGTATGGTGTACGGTGTAAAAGGGACATGATAAATTAAGGTAATTTCCACTTTTTTTTCCCTTTGTGTATATATTTATTTTTTCTCTTTCAATCTTTGTATATTTTTGTAATTTTTATCTGTAATATTGGTAATGTGTGTGTTTGTGATGTTAACCAATAAACGATTTTTTTTCTTTATTTCTTTCAAAATCTCATGAAACCTCGTACACTTCTCCGCGCCGAATCATCCGAATCTGGAGGAACCCCAGGAATCCTAGACAAATTCGGATGACGTCATCAGATTCGGCGCGGATAATGCGGACGACTCGGACGAATCGCCGGGACATCTTCCTTCTCACTCCCATTTTTAGCTGTCACACATAGCGCTATCTCATGAGACAACATTCGCGGTCGATTCGTCCGGTTCGGATATAATGTGTGCGAGGCCTCCTTGACTTCGATTCGTTCGGCTCGGATAAGTGTGCGTTTACCTTAAAAAGGCGCGCGCCGCGCTGTCTGCCCGTCACGTGGCGGGCAGGGCTGCCAACCTTAGATAGGGCCGGTTGATCTGAGGCCTTACTCTGGACACAAAATCCGATCTAATGGTTATAGCCATCCCTGTCACTCATACCAGGCCGTGTATGCGTGTGTCAGGGATGGCTATATATTCATTGGATCGGTTTTTGTGTCGTGATATGTTGGGGTTGTTGTGTCTGGTACAAGGTAAGAGATAGGTTAACAATGTAAAATTCTATTATGTTTCCTTTTTATGAAATGAGAGTTAGGCCCTATACTAGAATGAGCAGAGCGTAGAATACATTCAACGATGAATCGGGCTCGGCCAGCTACCCAAAAAAAAACGTAGCACTAGGAATAAAAATTCTTAGTTAGAAACCATTGCAATTGGTGTGTTGCATGGCGCATACTTATACATATATTTTTTCTAAGTTCGAAAGTTATAATTCTCCCGTAAAGTTACAATCTTAATCGTGGCAAAGACAAATCCAAAAAAGTAAAAATCATGAAAATCGGTTCATCGGTGTCCTATCAATTGGCAAATAAAATCATTCCTTTCTCAAGATATAAGTGGTGTTAATAAGACGACTTTCTTTTATGCACCAACTAGCGATTCACCCTCGTATATGTCGGACGGATCTTAAAGTGCCGATGCCGATGTAAGAGCTGTATTATTGTTGTTTCATCAAAATCCATCCAGTAGTTATTGCGTGAAAAAGTAACAAACATAGATCCACACAACCATCCTCACAGGCATTCGCATTTATAATATAAGTCTGTAGCCTACTAATCCTAATATAGATTATGTTAACTAGACCAGGGGCCCTATTTTTGAACCATTCGCGTCAATATTACAAGTGATTTTCGTTCGAAAACGAGTTATTTTCTTTGATTTTTAATTCATCTTCGAACGAAAATCACTCGCCATCTTAAAGCGAGTGATTCAAAAATAGGGCCCCTGTAGCTAATTCAGTGCAAATTGAGACATTTGCCTAGCGCAGATAGTTCAAAGATATTGATAAAAATATACCACAAACTGTTTTAGCAATAGTTTCAACTTGATAATGTAACATGCGTTATCTATAAAACGCGCATGACCGACCATTGATACAGATCGTAAATGTATCGATATGATAAAGACCCTTATTTTGATTCAATGCCGGAAAAAACCGGCAGTTATTATTACGTAAGATGACCGCATTATACTTTTGTCCAAATTGATATTTGTCAAAATGTCAGAGATAAAAATAAATCGTGCACCTATTTTACAATCTTTCTGCATTATATTTTATAGAGGTATTACATAGAAGTATGACTGGGAGATAATGATTTTTGCATTAAGACTAACTTTTGTAATCCTTTATTTGTGTCTTTAAAGTTTTTAAATCTTCTTCTCTTTCATCTAAATAGAAGAAAGTCGTGTAAGTTACACCACATATAACTCGAGAACGAACGGGTGGACCGATTATCATGATTTTTGCTTGCTTGGATTTTTCTTGTCCCCGACTAGGTAAATTACCATAAAATGGGGCTGGGGGCAATACAAAGATCGCTGGGACCGCTGGTAATAAATAAAAATCTCCCCCCCCCCCCTCCCCACTAAACTGTCGGCCATAAATAAGAGAAGAAGAAGAAGTTATCTAATCAATCAGTGATTAGACTTTAAAAACAGGTCTGCAGCTCACAAAATAACTAGTTTATGTGTTTTCGTAAAACTCAAACTAAGTATGTTTACGCTGCTTTATCTCGACTGCGGAAAACAACCGCCGATTGCTGATAGCAATATTTATATCGTAGTAACGCATTATTATTTCATGTAGCCGTAATCAGAAATTACAAGGACCGATGCATGTTTATTTACATAATAATTCGCTACAAGTATAATTCCACTATGCGTCTATCATTAATTTATGTGTTTGTTATAGGACAAAAATAATATATATTCTCCTACCGATTTTCGGTAATGACAGTCCGTCCGAACAGAGATAGGCCAGGTACACAGGAGATACCCATAATATTATACTCGAAATAATAAACAAGCTATGGCTACCTTACTCTAGAATCAAAATGTTGAACTGCAGCCCACTGTTGATGGCTATTAAGATATTAATTAACTATCTAATAAATATTAAAAAAGAAAACAAACTCAAACCCTTCGCGAAAAAGTTAAAAGCATTCTTAATTTCCAACCGTTTTTATACCCTTGAAGAATTATTTGAACTTAAAAATTGATCTAAATAATCTTAAGAAATAATATTTGCACATGCTTAATTAATATTTTAAAAAATCCTAAGTCTAAATAAAATAGCAATACATAAACTTAATTAACTGACGGCGCACTCCACGTTAAAGTGTAGACCTCATAACTTTGTAATTATTTTCTTACTTTAATTTTTAAGAAAATTATGTAAGTAAAACTTATGTAAATTTTAAGACCTTTGTTACACTTAATGGCAATAAACATTTTTGACTTTGACTTTGATATTATAGTGCCCAGATGTGTGCGCAATACACAAGTGCACTCTCTGTTCCTTCACTCTCATTTATTCGGTGAAACGGCTCCGAAATGACCGGGGAGAGACCAGGCGCAGGACCAACGGCTTAACGTGCGCACCGAGGCTAATCGATACTGCATCGCTACAGTTAAATGGACATATTCTGAATCGCGACAGCATCGCGTTAGTCGTCATCATCATCATTATCAGCCGAAGGACGTCCACTGCTGAACATAGGCCACCTCCACGGCTTTCCACAACGACCGGTTGTGAGCGGCCTGCATCCAGTGCAATCTTTACAAGGTCGTCTGTCCATCTTGTCGGAGGACGTCCTACGCTGCGCGTTTGATCGAAGTTGCGTTAGTATCGATGCTAAAAGTAGCGCAAGTGTGTAAAAGTGGACCATTTACGACTGCATTGATGCTGCATCGCGTTAGCATCGCGACTACTGTATCGCTGCTAAAAGTCGCAATATGTAAAGGTTCATACTTATAACACATTATATGTCATGCAGAACAGAGAATGGCTTTCCAAGAAGCCAGCTCTCATACCGTCAAAACATTGCCGTATTTTATTTATATTTAGATTAGAATAGTTACCAGTTATTTTCCTATGTTTTCACCTATGTTTTGGCAACACAACTAAACTGTAAATAAATATGTTTATTGTGTAGACAATATTGGCATACAGGCATTACCTTTCTTTGCAAACAAAATCGTAAACCCACAAGGCACCCTCTGAAATCAGTGTCGTGGCATGCATCTTGCTGCTACGATTAATGCTGAGAGGGTGCCTTTTCGACTCATTCTCGATGTTAATGTTAAATAAGTGTGTGTCTGTTTATTGCATATGTGTTTACGAGTCAGTGTATTGTATTGTCTGTGAGTCGAATAAATGTATTTTCTTTCTTTCTTTCTAAATTATGGGATAAAGTGTGGTCCAAGTACGTAACGCAACAATTGATTTTTAATTGTGTCTAGAATCTCGGTGCTTGACTAATAATTACAGCCAAACTCTAGCCATATCGTTACAAAATTAATAGCAAATTCCTTACAAAATCATTCATCTTAGAATCGTTTATAATAATGAGCTTTGAAAACGAGCGAATGAAAATGACAAGTCTTGACCCATTGCCAATGCATGTTAGACATAACGTCTGTGGGCCTATTTCGTAAGATGATGATGTTAATCTGACTGCTGTTCTATTCCCTCGAGCCGTACTCTAAACCGAAGGAAAGCGATTAAATAAATATGTAGATTACACAAAAGGAGAGAAGCATCTACTATGCTAAACTAACCAAGATGTGGACACAAGTTTTGGAATAGCGTCTGGTGTTAATATTATACTCGTAGCTAAGTGTATACTGTATGTTAAATGATGTTATTCTGTTTTGTGTTCCTTATTTATTAAATAAATAAAATAATATGATCCAGCGAGAGCGCACCTGGGCCGCGATTCTCATACAGATCACATTTGATAAAAAACTGCTTTCAAGGTCACGATTTCCAAGAAAACTACCTCTTTTCGTGTGGTTGTTTTTTTTACGTTTAGATATATACCTTATTATTTTTAGTAGAACTGTGAAACTAGCAATCGAAATACCGCACTGAAAAAGTTAGATTGACGCGAGAATTGGGGTCCAGGGGGACAATTCTCATGCAGTTCGTATACGAAAAAAGTTTACAAATTAAATTTTCTTTTTCCGGACCAATAGTTCCTAAGATAAGCACGTTCAAAATACCAAACCAACAAAATCTTCAGTGAGAATTAGACATGACGGGTCTAAAACGTAAACGTAACGTAACGTAAATATGGTTAAATGCTACTTACTGCTCATATTAATATTTCGTGTTTATACCCGTCATGTCTAATTCTCATTGTAATGCAACGCGAAAGTTTAAAATCTCAAACCAGTTTTATAAATAGTACATAAAAAAAAACGGTTAAGTGCGTGTCGGACCCGCGCACTAAGGGTTCCGTGCCACCCTTACGTGAATTCAGGGTCCACTTACTGTCACTTAACGAAAACATCACAATATATTGCGACTGCAAAAATAACTTTGTTTTTCATAGTGTTTGTATGAAAAACAAAGTTATATTTGCGGTTGATAAAAATGTGCAATATCTCAAAAACTACTGGTTCGATCTCCTTTAAACCAATTTTTGTTGAGATCTACATCATATATTTTTTTCAAAATTTTCACTTTCTTAGTTCAAAAGTTAGATGGGGGGGGGACGCCCATTTTACCACTTTGGAAGCGTCTATATCTCAAACCTTACACTTTTAGAAAAAATTGTTGTAGAAACCTAAACATCATTTTAAAAGACCTATCCATAGACACCCCACACGCATAGGTTTGAGTAAAAAAAAAATTTTAGGTTTTAGTTTCATGTATGGGAGCCCCCCCTTAAATATTATTTTTTCTTACTTTTTGTATCTGAATCGGAAAGCGGTGAACAAAATACACCTACCTACCAAGTTTCAGCTATGTGATGCTTATAGTTTCAGAATAAAGTGTCTGTGACATACGGACGGACAGACAGACAGACAGACAGACTTGACGAAACTATAAGGGTTCCGTTTTTTGCCATTCGGCTACGGAACCCTAAAAAGTCCCCAGCAAAAAAAGAACTAGTGAGACATTAAAAACACAAGCTGCAAATCTTACACTTCTACATAGTAAAATAAGGAAGTAAAACGCTCCATTTCATGTTACCAACCATTGATTGGCTGAAAGATAACTAATCAATTTGCAGTTCAAATCTGAACCCTACGGCGTTTGTCATAAGACCAACGCGTGTGGCGGTAGATCTAACGCTGTTAGATAAATTGGTACCGACGATAGCAGAGTGAAGTTCAGTAGCACCTCTGTCCAGGGTAATAATAATAAGAAAAATGATTTGCTCACCATAAGCCATAAACAATTGATTGAACAGGATAACCATCTTAAATATTGGGTATTAATACAATTCAGACCGTCATAAATTGTATTAATTTTTTTGTGCATAAGGTTCAATAAATCAAATAGAACCAAGTCCTCAAATCATAGGTTAATCAATAAAGCTTAAAATGAATATGTTGATTTCAGTCAAACAATAGGGTAAAATAATTTGTCATTGAACTGAAGGGTAATTGTGTAAAGCAATCATATTCATTTGACAGTTTAAAATGTACAAATATGATCTGTCAAACTGCAAAGAACAAAGGGTTTGACAGATCATACCGTACGTTTTGAATTGTCAAATGTATACGATTTCTTTACCTACACAATTCCAACAGGTTCCATGAATCAACAGGTTTCAAAGTGAAGAACCATATTTTAATTATACATAATCCTACTGCATCTTAGTGTATTGTGGCTGATATCAGTTCAGTTATCAATGTATTTATTTACTGTCTACCACAGCATTATCATGCGTGAGTGAAGAATAATCACCAAAACGAACACTGTGGTGACTAGTTCTTACAAACTGGTGATGATCACATTAATATCAAAAACAGTAGAGCCTGATGGCATCTTGAATGAGAAATGGCTGTTATCTATACCAAAAACACAAGTGAATTGAAGTAGCTAGTTAGCTTCAAGATAGAGTAAAATTGAACCAAAAATGATACATTAAAGAATATAAAACGGGGACAAAGATGGGGAATATACCTATTAGTAGGGTATAATTTTGCCGCTTTGGCAATGCTATCTATGGGCTACGGTCCAGTCACATTTGTTTATTTATTGCAATAATTATAGTATTTTATAGTATGCGACGACTGTATACCGAATATAAATAAATAAATGCTATTTTGAAATAATTGCTGACTAGGACAATTTGCATATTTTATTAATACATTTTCTGACAAAATTTAAATCATCAAAAACGCGTCTAAATAATAGTACAGCAATAATTAAGGAAGTATTTAACTGTACGATTCATCGTCATCAACAATATTTTTTAACTCTAAAATGTTACATTATATTTCAATTTTCATCCAACGGCTGTTGCATCTTAACAAGTCAAAATAAAACAAAGGAATACCAATATATTCCTACAATAGGAGGAAAAGATGCTTGACAACGTGCCAGATAAGTTGCGAACTATAGCAATTAACATGATGTGAGCATAGGGCTGTTGTATCTCTAAATGGATGACAAATATTTTCAAAAATGATTCACATACAGTGGGTTCTGTAGTTCTGACATTTAACATCCTACAGAATGCAATAGTATGCTGGCAGAGCACATAAGTGTTGTGTTTTTGTATTTGAATGAAAACATTTATAATTTAATTGGAAGAAAAGTAGATTGTGACACATAAGCAATATATGAGCATAAAAAACCAGCATCAAAATACTTTACTGAAAACCGCATCAAAATCGGTCCAGCCTAACGCGATATATTCGCGGACAAACATACATACATACAGGTCAAACTGAGGACCTCTTTTTTTTAAAGTCGGTGAAAAATTACAGAGAAAATTTGAACCAGGGCTACCTATTATCTCCACCCAGACTACTTTTTTTAAATCAAACAAATACAATAACAAAAGGGTGACAACCCTGAGGGGTATTAAAGTCTAGTTACATTACACTTAGTCTTAATGAATAAAGATTGTTGTGTCGAGTTGTTATGTTTTTGGGTTGGGTAGGTGTTAAAACAATACTTATTTGTTCCCTTGAGAGTAAGGTTCTGTTTTGTAAAAGGAAAAGTACCTAGAGCCATTGGTATTATTTACATATCTGATTTATTATTTTAACTTCATGCACAAACAAACGTTATACATGGTGGACTTAATGCCAAAAGCATTCTCTATTAGCCAACTACAGGTCTACACAGAGCAAATACACTTGTTTGTGTATGATATTGTAAGAAGAAATGATAGATTCTAATTAAAATCTGATGACAGAAAATAATTTATTTTAACTAGTACATTTGTTGTGTATTTAAGTGAAACAAACATGGCACTCCATATTTGCTAGACATTGAACTGA
This sequence comes from Pyrausta aurata, assembly GCA_963584085.1. Classification (NCBI taxonomy): domain Eukaryota; kingdom Metazoa; phylum Arthropoda; class Insecta; order Lepidoptera; family Crambidae; genus Pyrausta; species Pyrausta aurata. The sequence continues at coordinate 4,354,227 of OY757281.1, forward strand.
GTGATTTAAGTTTGTTGGGTTTACAAGCACAGAATTATTTCTTCAGTAACGGTGCTTTGTTTAAAAAAATCATATAAGATGATAAGCAGCTAAGATAAAAAAGGGGCCTTGTCCGATGGAAATCATAAAGTTGTCAACAATAGGACCTAACAATTAATAATAATAACCTTTTTTTGTCTAACCTTTTGCCTTGTACAGCATGCCTTGATCTTAGATTTTTAGAAATCTCATGTGTAAAAAATAATTCTCAATGCACATCGCCATTTTTTTTTATTATAAATCTTTATTAGTTCTTAAAGGCATACAAGTTTTCTTTAGAAATTTATGTTACATTCTAACAAAGGGCTAAGTATAAAGATGGGGATTATTGAAGTCTATACTAGTTTACAAAGAAACTGTGTGACAGACGTCAACTCTTCCACATTCCAATTATTGGACACAACAAAATTAAGTTTTACCATTGACAATATAATAGTTATAGAACATAATATATGATACGAATAATAATTAATAGCACATAGCTAAACTTAGCAGTTTTAAAATTTAAAAGCATTGAAAAGGTTAGACTCCACATGCCCCTCCAGAATTGTGTCTAGAATATTACCTATGCTCTATTTTGAGCTGCATTTTAAGTGTTGTTTTGCAAAGGACTTCATTGGTAATATAATAAAAAAAAAAGCTGCAAAAATATTGGAAAGAAGAAGCCCATCACTTAATATATGTAGGTATAGTTAATTTTATTTGTTTTGAAAGTAATAATTTGTATTTTCCTGTTTATAATTTGTGTTATTAAATTACAATGTATCTGACTTAATTATATTGGTATTGGTATCAATAAATTGTGGCTAATTGTAGAAATCTGCAGGATTTGATGAGACCTTCAGGCTTTAATTGATCAGCAAGTAGTTATTATTTTATAGACAACAGACTGACAATCGGACACAATATTTGTACCATGGAGAATGAAGTCAGGTTATGAGATGACTTACCATCTTGCCAGGGATTCGCTGGCTCAAAATACTGGGTCACTATCTGGTCCTCATCAGGAAATGATACGTTTCTTGATTTCTTCTTCTTTTTGCAAGACTCATTTTCACTAAGGTCCCCTACCTCGGGGACAGTGTCAACAAAAACTTGGATAGCACTTGCATTCGGACATGGAGCATTAATATCAGGATCGGTAGACATATCTATCGCGTAAATTTATGTCACATATTACCACAGCCGACCACATTAGCAAGATATCACTCAGAAAAAAAAATCACTCTTCAAAATACACTAGGAATGACACAACACACACGTATCGATATCACGCACAGTAGTCTTTAGAAGGCAATCGCGTTAGCACGCCGGCCATTGCATGTTTTTCCCGAGGTTCGAAGATTTTTCACTATTTTTATTATTCGTTAGAACAACCAAAACATTCCGCACCTTTCATACACCGTTTGCCGCCATATTGGATTGAACGAGACAAAAGGAAACTTTTTAGTATGTGACACTAGAGGTCGCTATTGATGAGAAATGTGTTGCCAGTAGTACATAATATAAAAATTAAAAAAACAACTGTCCTTTGCCACCTCCTATTATTTTTATTTCTTGCCTAATTTCATTAATGTTATGTTTGCGTAACATTTATTCTTCCAGTCAAATGGTGAACCATCGCCATGTTTACTGCCATCTAGACAAAACTTTATGAACTAATTAATTGGCGATTATTCGGTCTGTGTCTTTATTAGTGCGTCTACTCGACAATAGATGGCGCTAAAAATCTAAGTGTACATTGCCATCTAGTGACAACTTTATGTACTACATAGTTACAGGAAAGTCTAATAGTTGGCGCTAATCTTAAGACCATTAGTAGCTGTTAATACGTCTACTCGGTAACAGATGTCGCTAGCAAAGATGAACACTGCCCTCTATTGTCAATTTTATGAGCTAAGTGGTTCAGGGAAACTCTAATAGAGTTCGCTAGTTTTAAGACTGTTAGTAGCTGTTGGTACGTCTACTCGGCAATAGATGGCGTCCTCGTTGTTTTCTTCGCCCCTGGGCGGTTGGGGTGACGGGCTATAGCCCTTTTCCCCGGCTTCAACTCAGGATCCCCGCAGGACTCCCGGTGTTCTGGGATGGCCGCACGTTGCCGCGCGGCCTGCAAGGTGCTGGATGAGCCCCAATCGCAACAGCCCCTCTTCCTGTTCCCGTGAGCGTCTACTGATCCACCTCCAGCGGAGTGTCCAGGGTGATTGGGCTTGTCCAGGCCCCGGAACTCTACTCAATTTTGTGAGTACTCACGTCTAGATTTTGAGTGATTTTCGTTGATTTTTTATGTGTTTTCGAACGAAAATCACACGCCATGCCATATTCAAGCGAGTGATTCAAAATTAAGGGCCCTGGTCAGGCTAGTTGAAAAATCTTCGTACTATCGAGAAATGAAACCACGTCCTAGGTAACTAAATTATTTATTAAAACTCAACATCACATTGTATTCATTTTATACACAATTTTGTTCTTAATTCTAAACAATGTATAACTAACGGTACATTCATAAAGGTAAAATATTGTATAACTTTTATAACATTTTATCATGAACTATTTCATGGCAATAATTATAATTTCTCAACTAATGGACTTAATGTTTTCTACCTGGCACATAAGCATTTATGTGACTGCATTAACAAATAGTTATGATTTCAAGAATATTTCATTGAATACAGAATTGCTACCATATATCTTAGGGCCGTTTCCATAGCCCATACATCCCACGTTATTTGCAGGTACTGTTTTCTGCAGTATGCCGCTTAGTATAAGCGTTTTAATGCTTATATTCATACTGACATCCCGTTTGCAGCCGCATAAAAACGAAACCTGCTTTAGACTGTTCCAGATGTGATTCTAAACTGTTTAAAAACAGGATCCAGTTTGGATCCAGATTACAAGTATTGTTTAATATAAGTGTTCCCACTATCAGAATCTAAAATGACAATATGCACAAACACAGTTACTATGGCAACGCTGTGAAGGAATATACAGCGCGCCGCTTTAGTGCAAGCAAGATGTACAATATGACACTGACAGACAACCGTATCTACAAAAAACGGAATACTGCCGTGTGAACACACAAGGCTCTCTGCGGGATCCGGTAATGCAGTGACCCCGCAGAACTGGACTGCCGTGGGAAAGTAGCCATACTTTCTGACACATTTTCTACGTCGTGGTATTGGATTTGTTTCTGATTTCCATAACACAACTTTAGCTACTTACTTTGGGATTAGAGCAATGTATGTGATGTTGTTAAATATTTTTTTATTTTAAATTTTTATTTTTAGCCGCCTGTATTTTCTCTGTATAGATAGACTGTGTTGACTGGTAGAGAATGCTTTTAGCATTAAGTCCGCCATATGTACCTTTTGTTTGTGCATGAAGTGTGATAAATAAAATAAATAAATAATCAACATACATGGCAGCAATTTGGCATCATACTACATACAACGCTATAATAGTGACCGCTATGTTTTACTAATATAAAATTGAAGAGTTCGTTTGTTTGAACGCGCTAATCTCAGAAACTACTAGACTGATAAAAAAAAATATTTTTATGTTGGACACTTTATTTATCAGGGAAGGCTTTAGTTAGGCTAAACATCACGCTGCGACGGGACGAGAAACTCATTTAACGCGGACGGAGTTACGCTAGTTTTTAATAAATCAAGACAACAAAATTGTATATATCAAGACATCTTTGAATCCATTTTAACAAAGGACATTTGTATATCCAAGAACTAAAATTCAGTTGTTAATGCAGTCACATATAAATATCAGATATTCAAAATATCACCACATTTCCGTAACATACATTTCTGGAATATCGGTTTCATTTCCTATACATTCAGTTGTTAATGCAGTCACATATAAATATCAGATATTCAAAATATCACTTCATTTCTGTAACATTTATTCTGGCATATCGGCTTCATTTCCTATACATACTATCAAATTATTTTTAAAACAAATTAGTAAGGTTTTGCCTAAAATGAACTAAAAATATTTTTTACATACTTGAACAAAATTTTATATCAACCAACATACTACGTTACACACATTTCATTTTAAGTTTAATATCTGGAAAATAATATTCGATACTTATAATGAATATCATGCTTACGGCTTGACTTACATACATGGCTTTTTCTTATAAGTTACAACAAATTTCAAACAAAAAATATAGTATTTCTGCATAAAAGTTTCTATGTTTTAAACCCCCGACGCAATAAGATATATTTTATAAATTTAAAGTGTCTGTAGTATCGTAGCTCCCAAACGGAAAAAATGTTTCGTTTAGTTTTTTGGTGTCTTAAATAATTTTATCTCAAGTTTTAAACTGTGGAATAGATTTTGAAACATGGTTAGCCATGTTTCATGAATATTCAACCATTTTATTATTTGCGACGGAGGTTTTAAAATTGATTAATGAGTTAATTAATATAATTTAGAATAATGTATAAATGTAATAATTATGAGTTACATTGTGAAAAATCTAACTATATTTTGGTCAATTTTAAGAAAGGGACATTTATTGTGATATTTTTTTTTACAAACAATACTAAAAATCGGCTCCACTAAAAGTAGGCGGGCGTTGCTTATACTATAATTTCCGTTTAACAGAGTACACATTTTTAAAAATACAGATTATTTTATTGACGGCGTCTAGTAAAGTATTCTGCCTAGCATACCATGCCGTGCTGGAAACGTGACAGGAATAAATATATTCTTTGTATTGAAAACAATGACACTGTTACCACTAGACCGTTCCGTCACCGACCAACACCGTCGCGTGTCATGCACGGAGCGAGTCAGCACCGGCGAAATACGCTCTCGCTCCATATAACGGTGAGACAGAACGCTGTAGATCCGTTCAGTGGGCATAGTAGAGCGTATCGTGTTGATTTTCGTGTCTGATACGCTCCTAGCACGTAGTATATAGGTGTAGTGGGCCCAGACCTTTAGGGGTAAAAAGTTTGTTTGTTTTCTAGACTAAAACAATAAACAAGACACGGTCAATAATGGACGTTATTCGAACGACTTAAGAGCTAGTTTTCTTTGCGCGAAATATATAAAATAGTTAAATTTTTGGTCTGTACATGTGTGAGTTTTCGCCGACGTCACTTTTTCACTTTTAAGTCGAGAACGCCATCTGGTGCTGGAAAAAAAAAATGTAACAAATATCAAACTGTTTTTTAATTCTACTACTATTTTAAATATTTACATACTTATGCACGTTAGAACGGATCAAACAAAAAAAGATTTCTATTACATCTTTCCCTGGGCCTTTATTTCATAAAAAAGGTACTTTTAACTAAGAAATATGGACTAGGGAAAGATCAAATTTTACTTTTTTCACAAAAAAAATAGTCTAGAATCGTTGTAAAAAAATTAAAGTAGCATTATTATAAAGCTCAACACAAAATTTAAAGGCATTTTACATTTTATTCATACAATATTACGTCCCTAGTGAGATTGATTATTGATAGATTGACTGACTTTTTGCCAAAAACGTAACCTATAATCTAACATTGCCGAGTAGGTGGTGTGAAAAACGACATACCTTCATACTCCACATAAGTGATCCTCCTCGGCGCCGACTGCTTCCTCCCATGACTTTTCCGTCTACCCTCCTTAACCGACAGATTTAGAACCCCCGAACTTTCTTCTGCCGACCCATCTTTGAATCCTTCATCAAAAACCATAGACTTACCATCGGCACTATGGTAACTCACTTCCTCTATCATATCTTCATCATATTCCACCTTTATTTCGCTTGGGAAGTCGTCATTCTGTAGTTTGTCTTTCAAATTTTGCAATTTGAAAATAGAACTTTCTAGGTTGCCAGCCTTTTTGACATTTCTATTTTTAAATTCCCCATCGTCAGGTAAGAAGACGGTTTTGGCGAATATTTTCTTTTTATCGTTACTAAAGAGGTGGTTCACACTTTTTTGGACAATCTTGTCTATTCGACACTCGAAAACGTTTCTGTCTCTTTCTAGATCTGAGTCGGGAGTGAGAGGGGGAGTGTCTTTTTCTTCTTTGGGCGTTTGCTGTGTGTGAGATTCTGTGATTTCGATGTCGATTTGTGGCACTTCGGTCGTGTCTAGGCGGTCTCGGAGAGTCTGAAATTGGGAGAACATTAATTTAAGTAGGTTTTATTGCTCGTAATGGCTATTGGATTGGATAATAATGGAGTAGCTGAGCCGCAAGATTTATAGTTAAAAAAAACTATAAGGCTCCAATGCACCAAGTTACTATGAGCTCTTTTACTCATGCTGGGACGGTGACTTGAGTGAAGAGGACGGCAATATTCGATACTTATATTAGTAGCCAGAGCTTTTATTTTGATATCTTTTGTTTTTGTTATTGTCCCTGTTATTTTTATAATAGCACCTCTTGTGTGACAAATAAATCATTCATTCATTCATTCTGTCTGCTCGAAGCTGACGTGTAGTTTCTTACGTGACACGGCGCAGTCTATTACAAGCCCGTGGACTATTAGAAGACTACGAGTAGTATCGCAGGGTGTCTTCGTTCTAACAAATCCAGATCCAGGGTTAAAATCCAGGGTTTCAAATCTAGGGTTGTCTGCAGCATATCTATCTGACAAAGAAGATACGTACCTGTACTAGGTAGCCCCTCAATCTCTGACATCTTGCAATATTAGACCCTTACATTAGTAGTTTTGGCACAAGAGGATCAGGAAGGAAAAGGGAAGCGCTTCCTGCCGACTGAGGTGGTATTGGTCGGGGTCTATAGTCCGCTGGAATACCGTCTGGGTGTTCTATATATAGTTGGTCCGATCTAAAACTCACATATCGCGGTTTAGGATTGCTTGGAGATTCGGATGTTGTATGCAGTTGGCTACCAGCGCCAGCTAGCCGTATTGAGCCAATTTAAGTTGTTATGTGTATCGCCACAGCTACATACCTGCATTAGATGGTCCCTGAATCTCGGGCACCTGCCTAGCGCTTCATCTCTCTGCTTCGTCAGCGTGGCTCGGTCAGCCAGGGAGTCAGCTCGACACGCCCTCACTGCTTCCGAGCAGTGAAAGCCTAAGCGTCTGTCTCTTTCACTCATGCTGATGCTGGCTTATGTGAGTGGGACGGCAATATCAGACACTTACATTAGGAGTCAATGCTATTTGAGAAACCTACGAGTACGTACCTGAACTAAATGGTCATATCTCTGCTTCGTCAGCGATAGTCGGTCCGCCAAGGCATCAGACAAGCTCTCACAGCTCGAAGCTCGCGAGTAAGCCGACGTAAATGCTCCATGTTGCTGGCTGTCTCTTTTACTCATACTAGAAGCTAGCTTGTGTGAGTGGACAGCAATATAAGACACTTACATAAGTGTTGTTTAGCTGGCTCGATAGCTTCTTGCGCGACCCAACATCTTTTAAAAGCCTGTGGAGTGGTCTATCTATAAGAAGACAAGCTCTCACAGCTCGAGGCTCGTGAGTAAGCCGACGTTGCAGCTCTTTGTTGCTGGCTGTGGCTCTCTCATTTACTCACGCTGTGATGGTACTTGATTGAGGGGTACGGCTTTACCAGGCACTGGAGCAGCTAGAGCTATCTACTCAGAGCTAGATTGTAGTTGCTGACGTGATTTGGCGCAGTTTTTGTGGCCTGTGGTCTACCTAGGAGAAGATCACGAGAAACAAATCCAGATCCAGGGTTCAAATCCAGGGTTGTCTGCAGCATGCATATCTATCTGACAAAGAAGATACGTACCTGTACTAGGTGGTCCTTCAATCTCCGACACCTTGCGAGCGCCTCATCTCTCTGTTTCGTCAGCGTGGCTTGGTCAGCTCGACACGCCCTCACGGCTCGGAGTATAAGCCTCCGTCTCTTTCACTCATGCTGATGCTGGCTTATGTGAGTGGGACGGCAATATCAGACACTTACATAGTAGTCAATGCTATTTGAGAAACCTACGTACCTGTACTAGGTGGTCCCTCAATCTCCGACACCTTGCGAGCGCCTCATCTCTCTGCTTCGTCAGCGTGGCTCGGTCAACTCGACACGCCCTCACGGCTCGGAGTATAAGCCTCCGTCTCTTTCACTCATGCTGATGCTGGCTTATGTGAGTGGGACGGCAATATCAGACACTTACATAGTAGTCAATGCTATTTGAGAAACCTACGTACCTGTACTAGGTGGTCTCTCAATCTCCGACACCTTGCGAGCGCCTCATCTCTCTGCTTCGTCAGCGTGGCTCGGTCAGCTCGACACGCCCTCACGGCTCGGAGTATAAGCCTCCGTCTCTTTCACTCATGCTGATGCTGGCTTATGTGAGTGGGACGGCAATATCAGACACTTACATAGTAGTCAATGCTATTTGAGAAACCTACGTACCTGTACTAGGTGGTCTCTCAATCTCCGACACCTTGCGAGCGCCTCATCTCTCTGCTTCGTCAGCGTGGCTCGGTCAGCTCGACACGCCCTCACGGCTCGGAGTATAAGCCTCCGTCTCTTTCACTCATGCTGATGCTGGCTTATGTGAGTGGGACGGCAATATCAGACACTTACATAGTAGTCAATGCTATTTGAGAAACCTACGTACCTGTACTAGGTGGTCCCTCAATCTCCGACACCTTGCGAGCGCCTCATCTCTCTGCTTCGTCAGCGTGGCTCGGTCAGCCAGGGCGTCAGCTCTACACGCCCTCACTGCTCGTAGCTCGCGAGTTAGCCGACGTAGCTGCTCCATGTTGCGGCGGCGGGAGTTTTGCGAGGCTAGCTGTAAGAGAAAATATGATGGTTAGAATATTTTTGTTACATAAATAGCCAGACAACCAGACGTGGTCACTGACCGAAAGTCAAAAATCCAAACTCAAGGTTTGCCAAAGAGCCGTGTAAAAGGAGCGTGTTAGGTATTAAAAGGAAGGAAGGAAGGATGGAAAAGGTCCGTAATATTACGATACGCTCCAGAACTGGCATAGCGGATGTAGGTGAGAAAACAGCAAGGCTAAAGTGGGAGTGGGCGGGACACATATGTAGGATGCACCCGGATAGATGGGCCCAAATCGTCACGCGATGGATACCAGCAGATGGCTATCGCCGCAGGGGCAGACCCAGAAAGCGCTGGTGGACCGATTTGGTTAGTTTTGCTAAGGATTAGGAGTCGTTGGCCATGCATAGAGACAGGTGGAAGAGCTTGGGGGAGACCTTTGCCCAGCAGTGGGATGATATAGGTTAAAAAAAATAGTCAGATTGTGGCCAGGATCTCGTCCGATGGTTGTTGAAATGTGAGTAAACCATATTCTAATTACCACTGTAATAATTTATTATGGACCTCCTTTCCTTCTCCGTATGCATGACGATATTAACGTGTTTTCGGTTACATAACCACACTGAACAATATTTACTTTCAACAAACGTTTATATCTGAACTGGATCTACTATGTTTGAAATAGAGAATGCTTTTGGCATTAAGTCCGCATTAGTATAGATAAATAAAACTAGAGCTATCTATCTGTTTTACAGTCTACGATTTGTTAGACCAGCTTCAATCAAACTACAAAGAATGAACGATCGAATAAAGTGCGCGTCAGTCACCTCACTTATACATACCCTTCAGAGGGAAATCTAGAACCTTCGTAATGCTCAATAATCACAACACAACATGTTGACAGCAAGATGAGGCACGGCCCGCAAAAGTGCTGACAATAACATGTTTACAGATAAATTAAAATAGCTGACTCAAGCGATATGTTGATGATATTTGATATGTCTAGACGTCTGGGCTACACCTGGGTTTATTTCAGTATATAAAATAATATATTTAAATTATCTCTTTATTCAGGAAAAAATGTGAAAAAGTTATCAATATTAATAGTTTTGTTTGTGTCAATGAAAAACGGACTTTATAAAGTCATAAAAGACGTTTATTTTTGCATATAAATAGACCCACTGGGGTCACTTATACACGTCCCAACATAGACCCTACCACAGTTTCGGGACAATTGTGGGCTAGTGCTGAGAAGAAGCTGCGCAACAAACTCAGTCACTAAAATAGTGACTAAGTTTACAATGCCTCTTCTAGTTTTCCAGTTATAATTATAGTTCTCCATGCAGACTACACAGATTGATCTTTGCAAGAATGCAAGCTGTAAGTCGACTAGCAATCATACTTATGTAAAACGATACGAAATGCGCCAGAGCTGGTGGTCGCAACCTGATCCGTTGAGGTTTGGCTCGCTACCTAAGTAGCTGTGATGTCATCTGGGATAACTTTGCGTTTCTCTGTATACACGGCTAAATAGGTAATTATAATATTCTCCTACCGACTTTCGGTAATGGCCTCTCAAGAGAGATAGGCCAGGTACGCGGGAGATATTATAGTGCCCAGATGTGTGCGTAATACACAAGTGCACTCTCTGATTCTTCACTCTCAGTAATATAGTTTTTAAGAATTACTAACAAAACTGGATCAATGTTATCTATCTTGAATAAATTAAATTAATTAATTCTGTGAAACGGCAGTCCGAACTCCGACATGACCGATGAGAGATCAGGCGCAGGACCAACGGCTTAACGTGCGCACCGAGGCACGGGGGTGTCATCACCACCAAATTCCTGACTGAGCTGTTTCCGTGTAGACAGAATAACCCAGAAACAAATTACGGCCCTAACCGGGATTCAAACCCGAGATCTCTTGGGTAGTGACTATAGGTCGACCGCAAAACTGAGACGTTTCTGACGTCACTTTTGTCGCCTTTATTTTCATTTCCCTGCCATATAATGTACTCCATAACATTGATATGAATTAAACGATATTTCTTTTACCCTAAAAAGAACTTTTAATTCATAATAAAAGTATGGAGTACATTATTTGGGAGAAAAATACAACAAAAGTGACGTCAGAGACGTCTCAGTTTCGCGGTTTACCTATAGCTAACATCGCGGGGCAGTATAATAGCCAGATCCCTAGCAACTGATTATGCTTTATATTGGAGAAGCTGTAGAGTTGTGTTTATAAACGTAGCTGACAATGTCACAATTGACATCCCGCCAAATCAGCTGTTACATCTAGGTCGGGGGCTTTTGTAGTAAAATAAGTATGAGCAATAAAACAAGATTTGATTGAATTCAATGGTGTATCATTCAGCAAACTACAGGACCAATATTAGGCTATTTGTAGTCATCTTCATTGTTCATCACATGCCACTAAAGTATCTGGATACCGCAAGCTTCTCTTTCGCTTACCTGGCTCACTTAAGGTAATGATATTTCCCTTTCCATCGCTTTCAGTCTTAAGACTCTCTCTCTCGCACACTCTCACTATCTCCCCTCTCTTTCTCTCACTATCTCCCCTCTCTCTCCCACTATCTCCCCTCTCTCTCCCACTATCTCCCATCTCTTTCTCTCACTATGTCCCCTCACTCTCCCACTATCTCCCCTCTCTTTCTCCCACTATCGCTCTCTCTCTCTCTCTCTCCACTCACCCGGTTCTTGATCCGCCTCCGGAGCAGCTTCAGGAAGGCCAGATCGTCATCACTGAGCCGCAGCGAGTGCACGCGCTCCGAATACTTCGTCGTGGGCAGACCGGCCACTTCCTCCACCGTCATGCTTATGCCGCGAGCTGTAAAATATACAGGGTATTATACATTTTATCAACAAATACTTTACTGAAAACCGCAACAAAATCGGTCCAGCCAAACGCGAGATATTCGCGGACTAACATACAGGTCGAACTGAGAACCTTTTTAAGTCAGTTGAGAAGCCTAAATAACACATAGGTCTTTTAATTACGACGCATTTAGTGCAGAGGTTAGCGCACCTGACAACTATGCTGGCGGTCGCGGGTTCGACTATCTTTAGATGTTTTATCCCAATAAAACTTCTGGAAATCCTATATCCGGTTAAGAAATTCAATCTCCGCAGCTCGAGGATGGCTATCTATCTTTGATTATAGGGAATGGCCTTAAGTCTAGAGCCAGGTGCCTTTGTTTCTTTACAAGTTTTGCTGTTGTCTTTGCATTGAGGGTTCTAAGTAAATTTTCACAGAAAAGCGATGAATACTTCACTATTTCAGATTTTGATCACATCGTTTTTCATCCAGATATTTTATCTGTTAATAAATACAATCTTTTTTAAGTGTGTAATTTATCAAAAATGTAATAAGGTTAAATATTTACAAATAAAACATCAAATGGGTATTTTGTTCAGAGCATAGTATGGAATGCTTTTTGGTATCAACGTGACCAATAAAACAATGGGCGTATGATGATGCTGTAGGTAAGAAATTAACTAATAATATATTACAGTGCCAAAATATTAAAATGCATATTTGTAGTTTCCTTATGATTACACTAGATTTTAATTAAACTTTACTCTTTGACGTAAGTTTATGCAAGCGGCTCCAGTTTTATCATCAAAGTTACCAAACTAGGCGAAACTTTACAATAAAAGTATTAGGTACTGATAGCAGTGCAGTGAGTAATAGTAACAAGTAACTTACAGTATAAATCATATTAACATAGACGTATTTAGTAATAACTTACATACAAGCCATCAATAGCGTAAACACAATAATCGAATAATTACTTCACACGCGAATTCTACGTCATATTACAAAATACCTGTTGCTTCCAAGAAACCAAGACTCGAATTTCAAACTTTTATAAATGCACCCAGACAACGTACCGTCCAGTATTTCTTGGTCCAAATGATAGGAAGATGCGTTCTTCGCATTATCGTCCATTCTTCATATTTAAAAACTTATTTTTAATGGATTTTATAAGATATTTCCTCTTGAATTCTTATCACAAACACGATTAGGTTAGAGTTGAACTCCTGTCAATGTCAGGCTGTCTGCTGTCAAATCAGACATATGATACTACGTTCCTGTCTATGCATCTGACTATTTATTCCGATTCAACAGTTAAAACATTTAACGTTTTTCTTTTACTCTTTTCAGTAATTTCAAAAAGTATAAAACAATGGAAATATAAAGAAAATACACATAAAAAAGAACTGAAAATGAATTAACATTATATCCACGTGAGCATTCACGAAGCCAAAAGTCTAATGTGAAATATTAGGCCGCATATTCAAAGGATTCCATGCAAAGGTGTTACAATTTTATTTAAAAAAAATAGTTTGACGATCAGCGAAACGCGAGCGAGTTTTGTTTCTTTGTTTTTGCCGGTGTTTTATTGTTTTACGACATCAGTCGAATTCGATTTTGGTGAGTACATATAATTTTATATGCAACAATCAATGCCGGCTATGGTTTTACAGTGTTACAGTCCCGAAACTGATTTGATTTTGTGTAAATAAATTGTCAAAAATATAACCCCATGTGGACCCGAAGACAGTGTTTGAAAAAAACGTATTCCTTGCTCTATCTTAATCAGCTTTGTTAACAGAAAAGAAGTTCTATCTCAGTCAGTACGCCTTAATAATACCCAAATGATAGTTTGTACATTTCTGCTGTATATTTTTGAAGAATTTGTGTATTTTCTGATATCTCAAGAAATATTTAATATGCCTTTGTTCCAACGGTTTTGAAGGGCAAAAACTGACATTTCCACTGAGAACTGGTTTCTTTTATAACTGCACTACACAATGCCTCAAAATTTGTTCTAGAAAATACCTATCATTGTGGGGATATTTAGTCAAAAATGTAAAATAAACCTTTGATAGTATGCTCTACATTAAATAATAACTCTATCTTTGCTTTAAATATACTATCATTAATTTTCTAACTTGTCAGGTGTAAATCGTGTTTTTTGCTAAATCCTGCCTGTGATTAGTTGCATAAAATAAAAAATAATATCTTATTGTAACAATCTTATGTTTTAAAAATAATTACATTATGTATGATCCAATGATACCTGACCTGCAATGCTCAATCCTGTTACACAATTCCTGTGTAAAAAGTGCATGGCAAACTACCTATGTGCATTTTTAAACAGAGACCATGACATCCCGGGGTCGGCACAGTACAAATGAGTGGGATCTCATGAAAGAAGAGTTCAACAGTTCTACATACGATGCTCAGTACCCAGATGAGGACACTAGGTAAGAATAGCCTTAAAACTTAAAAGGCAATAAATGTGCAGTAGCCACAATACACAGGCATATTTTTATAGGGCCATAATGAAAATATTATCATAACATTCTGGGAAAATCATAAAATTTGTAAGTAAGTCTCACCGAATAGGAGCAAATGATCAATGATAAATTTTGAAACAATGGTTGAAAACACCTCGCAAGGCCACTGCTTTTTAATTCCTATAATCATCTTATAACTTTATTATGGATCTGTCACATTGGTTGCGGTCCAAACAAAATTACCTGCATCCGGTAAATTTTATATGAACCGGACCACTGACCAAAACCAGTGTGTCAAATCTTTAAACTCCATATAAGTAAGTAGGAGTTTAAAGGTTTTTGTTTTATAAAATTTAAATCCAACGTTGGCTGTATGATTAGTATTTAACACGTTCCGGGATACTACTCCAGACACACAACAAAATAGATGTTTTATTGTTTTTACGCCTGTAGGCGTTCAGTCCCGGAACGTGTTAAAACCATATAAAACTGTTTTTTTGAGAGCTGTGGATTTTGTTGGAAAAATAAAATAAAACTTCTGACATGTTATAAGACCCTTGTTGTATACCTGTGTTCCACAATAAAGATTTATGATTATGATTATGATTATTACATCATGCATGATACTTACCTAAATCTTCCACCTACAGTGGAGGAGTCCAACTGGACCACTGCAGGCTGTACATCCGTAACATACCCAAGGCTCTGAATGATGAGGGTCTCAGAACTGCATTCTCGAAGTATGGTACGTTGCTGGAAGTGTATGTCAGCCGTGACCCGAATAAGAAGTATGCTTTGGTGCGCTATGAGACACCGGGGTGAGTGTTGATTAATGTTTCCAACTTCTAAAAATTTGTTAGCTATAGAATTAATTTCTACACTACTCAAATAAAGTGTCGGAAAATTACCTATTATTTTTTATTATTTTTTTATTTGAAATGGGTTCGCTCTTGTCTCCAGGCTAGACCAGTGGTATAGACAGAGACCTGGAGTGTAATAAAACTTTTTTACTGATAAGACTTGAATTGAACTACTGTAAAGGTATCTGCTTACTACACAGTAGCATACCATGCCATGACCGTGCTAGGAACGTGTTATGCTTCGTATTAAAAATTATGAAACTGTTCCCACTAGACCGTTCCGTCACCGACCAACACCGTTGCGTATCATGCACAGAGTCAGCAACCAATAAAAAACGCTCTCTCTCGCTCTCCCTCTCGCTCCATATAACGGTGAGACAGAACAGATCCGTTCAGTGGGCATAGGAGAGCGTATTATGTTCCTTTTCGAGTCTGATATGCTCCTAACACGGTCATTGATACGATGTAGTGGGCCCAGACCTTAAGACTTATTATTGTTACAGAGAAGCTAAGCTGGCTATGATGAAGTTGAATAACACTGACCCGCTAAAACTTCTCATAACTATAGCTCATAAGGTAAGGATTCATTCACAATCTTAACTAATGTCATTTAGGTAGAAGACTTTTATGATGGGGCGTCTTCCAAAATTACTTGAATACATATAAACATCCATGAATTAGGTACAAACAAACTAAATGTTCGTGCTCAGCATAACATTTGCCCTTTGTGGGATTCGAACCCGTGACCTCGAACATAGTAGTCAGGAGCGCTAACCACTACACCAAACGCGTCGTATTAAAATCCCCGTATTCACCCACACAAAAACATCTTTTTGTAGAACAAAAACACAAGTTCACGAGACAATTACGGACCGAGGCGGAGCGCCCGAGATGAAAACATCAGCGTCAGCAGCAGGGAAGGCAGGGATAGGAGTTTCAGGTAATTTATTTATTTTCATACTTTTTATTATTGTTTTTTTTCTGTAGGCTTTTCATACCAACATGTCTTTGCATTGGACAATATTGTAGAAAAAAAAAACAAGACATTCATTCGACCAATCACAGAAAGTTGGCGCTGTGCTGGAGTGTCATTCGACCAATCGTAGCATTGCCTAAAAACTTCGATTACTCTGATTGGTTGCGCTTGTTAATTTTTCTGCAAGCTTGCAATTTCTGGAGGGAGAATCAACCAAGATGGTGGTTATTTTGTTGTGATCGTCGTCAAACTTTTTGCGACTTGAAAAGTTTTGTGACTGAAAAATCGTGTGTATTTGGCTTAATCATTGTCATTTAATTATATTAATTAGTGATCTTTTGTTTATACGTTAAATTATGCAATCAGACGGTGGTGACGCACTTATAATGACCAAGTTTTTAACTTCGATAAAAAGTAACGAGTAAGTTGCGTCCATGGTTTCAAAAGATATTACATTTTTAGCAGTTTCTAATTAAAGATGTACATGTCGTCTTGGGCGTTTAAGTTTCGTGTTCAATTCAAGATCTTTCGCAACTCCCTGCTATCACATGTCCATGTTTCAAGAATAGGCCGCTACTTGCTTGCAGTCGGCACTTTAGTCAAAGACTTTTTTTGATGAAACATTGTGTTAAATCATGTAAGAACTCTTTGTTTCTGTCGTCAATAAGCTAGTATTGTCATTGTTGGTGACTACAATGTTAAAACTTGTTTACTTTCGTTGTAATATTAGTACCTAACGCCGATTTTACTTCGCGGCGTTTTGAGGGTAGGTATTGTGGTTATGTAGGTAGGTACGCGTTTTTATTGAACCCTTTTGTTCTCTTATTTACTTACTGTGCTGTAACTTCACTCCTTTGCGTGTTTGCTGCCCTTCATTATGAGTTTAATTTAAAAGTACTTGTGTTGAAAAAACCTACAACTAAGCAGCAAGTTGACTGAAACTTCATAAACTAACTCTGTTATAAGAGTTTGTTCACTATTTAAGAACCTAGTATCTTGTTTATGTCACCAAATACATGCCTAAATAATTTTGATTCTCTATGTTTTATTAAATGTAATAAACAAAGTTGTTGATGTTGTTCCATGTGGATGCCTTGCCACATGGAATATGACATAATTATATCCCAAAATCCAGGTAGCGGAAAGTATGTAAGTTATAATATTTCATGATTGCAGGCGGCAAGAGGATTTGACTAATGGTGACGAAATTGAGGAGACTCTACTGCCTCCTCTTGATGATGATATGGTAAGATTAAGACTTCTTATACCATAAGAATAATATCCTTCAGCTGGTGTAACAAAAGTGTGTAGTTAATTAATGCTTACTGTTTGAGTGGGCATATAACTTTTAAATCTTAGTTCAATGTAGTAGTATTTAAAAGTTTTAAAGCCAAAGTGAACAACATGCTTCTTCTGGGTGAGCTATTATTCTGATTTAATTGACTGTTTTGTCACCCTTGCATTAGTAGCTTGGAGTCAAGAGCATATCCAAATAAATTATAAAATAATATAAAATATATAATTATTTTTATGTTCGCTGACATAAAATAAAAGATCATCTGAGAGGTATCTGATCTTGGTGTGATAGTGGGTAGGACAATCCTTTATAATAAAAAAAAACCTTAAATAAGTGTATTTATTTATTCTCAGGACGCAGATACGAAGATGAAGGGGATACAGCTGGAGCTGCAGCGGTTGCAGGTGCAGGAGCAGACGGTGCTGCTGCGACAACAGCTGTTGCAGCTAGAGGCGGCCAAGAAGAAGAGTGTGAATGTATGTTGATGCCGTTCTATTTGTGATGTTAAGGGCCTGGTTCACCAGTGACAATTATGACTACCAAATAATTAAAATATGTAACCTTTTTTTAGAATTTCTTAGCAGATGGAAAACGGAACCCTTATAGTTTTGTCTTAGTTCAAGTCTCTGTCTGTCTGTCTTTACGAAAATACAACATAATGACATTTGAGAGAGGCCCACACATGGAACTAAAACAAAAAAAAATTTTGCTCAACCCTATGCGTGTGGGTGTCTATGGATAGGTCTTTTAAAATAACATTTAGGTTCCATAAATCATTTTTCTAGTGGACCCATAATTCAGTTAAAGTTGGCACAGAACTTTCAATTTAGAGTACAACTCGCACTTAGCCGGGTTTTACTGTATGTAGTAATAGACAGATAATGTGAACCAGACCTTATTAGGACATGAAACAGTTAACAGGCCACTAGTTGTTTGTTTTAATGATTTTTTCTACTGTAATCAGTCAGGTATCAAACGAATGCCGAGAGTCGCATAACAATGGAATTTTTATTGTGTCTCGTTTACACATACTTGACGAGTTAAAATAGAAAATGTTGTTGGCAATATTTTACATTCCAATATTAATGGGATACCCGGAAATTAAATTATGTTGAATTAGATCTTTAAAGTACAAGATATTAGATAAACAGAACAGTTTCTTGTTTATTAAATTTGTTTTAAAATGGTAGTTTTCTATCTGCAATGTTGGATAGTTGTGTAGGTGTTTCAGATATCTTTTGTCAAAATTCAGGGGTTTCTTTTGACATTGACATATTTTATTCTTGTTACAGTTGAACCAATCATCTACATCCAACCGGTGCATTCTGCCTGATGGCCGGATTGTGGTCCGTAACATCAATGATAGGTGAGATCACAATAATATACTTTTTACTGATGTTGGTCCCGTAGATTGTTTTATCTGTAGTTTTCAAAATAGTAAGGTCGACATTTCAGTCGCATTACCACCTTAAGAACCAAAATTGCACCTTGAGTAATTTTTTGTTTGAAGTAATGACCGATTTTTAGTCGTGTGTGCAAGCGATCTACGTTGAAAAGTAGTTAGGCGCCAGAGACCTCGACTGTCTTTGTACTTAGATTTGTTCTTAAAATTCATGATCACTTATATTTTGTACTTTATTCTTTTAGTTCCCATTCTTACTAGATGCTGAGTTCAAGTAGCTCACTTCATTGGTTTTTTTTTTCTGTTAGATTGCGAAAAGGGAAATCTGTCACTTGGTGAGTTTGTGTCGTGTAATGAATGAATGGAACTGCAATGTTTTTGTATTGCTTACAAGACACAAGAAATACTTATACACTTGTAAAAAGAAAGCTTTCTTTGTTGAATGAATACTAAGAAAAGTTGACAAAATTATTATAAATGTGCTATTGTATGGACTTTTAATGTTTCATTGTAATTTTGTTAATGTACACAGCCGCACGTCCGACTACCCCACTTTGACCTTGAGGCCGCCTCTATTCCCTACGCAATAAAAGCTGTTATCGTAGTTCACACGGGTAACCTGACGTGCTGCCGTCTGTACATAATGTATTTTCTTTTCATCTATGCCTTGTATTAATATCTTCACTAACATTGAGTGCTTCTTATTACGTTTTATCTCTGTGTGTATTGATGTCCTTAAAAGTAATAAGTCAGTAGCTTCATTATGAAGAAGAAGCCTTTATATACTTTGAATGTATGTATGTCTTGCGGTTGACTTTAGTATTAGGTCTCCTTCCCTATGGATTGACGTGTCAAATTTGAACTTAGATGCCTACTAACGGTATACCGCGACTGCGTCCGCGCGTTTTGAGTTTGCTCCCTCCCCTCCCGTCGCAGCGTGATGTTTTATAGCCTAAAGCCTTCCCCGATAAATAAGCTATCCAACCAAAGATATTCTTATAAATGAGTCCAGTAGTTCCTGAGATTAGCGCATTTAAACAAACAAACTTTTTAGCTTTAAAATATTAATAAAGTATAGATTGGTTGATATGGCTCAATATATTCTTATTGGTTTTAGATTAAAGCTCATTTAATGCCGTTCTGAAATTATTCTTTTATTTATTTATAAATCCATTTAAATTTGTTAATAACTAAACCAAAGAAACTGAAGAAAAAAACGTGAGTTTATACTCAATTTGTTCTACAATGGAACCAGCAGTTTAGAAACAGTTTCAAAGTTT
The DNA here is from genome assembly GCA_963584085.1 of Pyrausta aurata. NCBI lineage: Eukaryota > Metazoa > Arthropoda > Insecta > Lepidoptera > Crambidae > Pyrausta > Pyrausta aurata. The sequence continues at coordinate 4,374,141 of OY757281.1, forward strand.
CTAATCTTGTTTATATATTTATTCACTGATTTTATTTTAAACTTTACAAAGACTACAATATTTGGCTTGCAAAAAAACTGACTAAGCACATAATTTACTTTCGTAGACCCACTATCTTAACCTCGGTTATAGTTAATGTTCCGCCATTGATTGAACTCTGCATTCCTAAGCGGTTAACTGGTAGAGAATGCCTTAAGGCGTTAAGTCCGCTAATTGTACAACTTCAGTGCAATTAAGTTTACAATTGTTGGAGAAATTGACATCACCTGTTGTTTCCAGGAGTCTGGAGTCTCGAGATGTTGAGGGCAGCTTCGCGGCAGGCGCTGGCGATTGCGTAAGTACAAAATACAATTTTATTTTGTATTGTGTGAATTGATTGCCTGTTTTTTTTCATGTTTGCCACAAACTTTTCGCCATACTCTATTACCAACTTATTTATCAACAATATCTATTTATGAGATGCTACCCATATGTTTATGTATTATTTTATACATACAGCTATTTTCATAGTGAAAGTGGAGAGCATTTTTTTGCGGTGACGTTTTGATTTTTCATCATTGATAGAAAGGCCATTACATGCGTGCACGATGTTTAAAGTATCGTAAATTATAGCAAAAGTTAGGGAAGAAATAGGTTTTCCAGGATTCTAAATCAGTAATACACTTTTCTAGTACGTCTACAGGAAGAAGTAGTTCACTATTTCACAAAGCCTATATCAATACAGATCAACATATTATTTTAGGTGTCCTATCCATTACCCTAGCGGAAACAGCAAGGCATCTTTTATTCTAAGGCCATAACCCCAACATGGCACCAAAAACTATGGTCCTTTTCATCAGCATGGTTTTATTTGGTTAGAGTTCGACCAAAAAACACCAACTAGCTACAGTCACCCATTATTCCAAATTCAAAAATCTCAGACTGGTGGTTGGGCATGCATGCTCGCTTCTGGCTATAAAACGGACCAGGCAAAATTATCCCATCTACCATCGACGAGGTCTCAACGCCTGACCACGATGCTTCTTCGCAGAACGAGAGAGATACAGTCTGCTCGTGCAAGACGCGAAACCGCAGCTGGGACCAACACGGCAGCTCCGAGGGAAGCTCTACGCCGTCCACATGCGTTCTATGCTCCGAGGAAAGCCGAAAGGATAGGCATAACCAAGCTAAGTCCGTAGCCAGTAAATACACAGAAATAAGCCGAAAGTCCGACTACTCCAGTAGATTTGATAAAACGACAGAGTTGTGTAGGAAATCTGTAGCTAGCAAAACCACCGATGTTAAGTCTGAGTTCAGTAAAACGGACACGGTCAGCAAGAGGTCTGATGTTACCAGTAAGAAGTTGGATGTAGCTCCTAAAAGAGGGAAGAGTGAAATGACGTGCGATTTTAAGTATAGCGATTTTTACAGCGACGACGAAGACGAAGCTGACGAGACGAATCGACTCATTCAACTGAGGAATTGTGATTACATGGATATAGTAGGAGACGCTTTCAAAGTAGTTATTGCTCTATCGGGATACCCGAAATCGAAGATGCGGCTTCGTCATATGCAACTATTTCAGAGATGTCTCACTGACGTCATCGACATGCAACTAAAAGCTAATCTCTTGAAGAAGGTACCGTCTTTTTTGGACTATTATCTGAATAGAGGCGCCATTGTATGTATTTGCAAAGACATTGATACTAGAGACTGGATAGTAAGAATATCACCAGGCCTGCAAGAAAGAATGTGCATGAATTTGATCCTTCTGAAAGCTAAAGTCAAGCGATTGTGTCTCGCTGTCCTCAAAATACCTCAAACTTGTTGGCCGGCTAATGCTCAGGACGCATTCAAACTGCTGCAGTACTTCAATCCATGTCTGAAGACCGATCAGTGGAAGATCTACTCACAAAAGACTGTAGACAACATAGAAAGTACATCTTTTCTGATTGATCGAGTATCAGGCGAGATCATTCGTGGTCCCACCTTTAAAAATGTGATTGATTACTATCAAACCGAGTTTGAACTCACTGGGTATACAGAGATATACTACGAATGTCTACTTTCCGATCTCGAGGATATATGCAGCGTGGCATCCAGAGTGAAACTTTTGGAGAAACTGCGTTCCGAAGAAGCCACGCCAAGAATTAACGAAGATGAAAAAGAGAAGACAGCAGACAAGAATGAAGGAGAAGAAGTAACAACTCATAACGAAGAAGAAAGATATGATAGTGATTCGGAAGCTGAGACTATTGCTGATGATAATAACAACAAGAACGAATCCAATATGAAGAATGAGTTTGAGAATTCGCTCCGAAGTGATATATTGGACAAACTGAAAGATGTCAAGTACATTAGTGAGAAAGATGAAGTCATAGTGTGGTCGGATGAGACTAATAACTACAGTAGCGACCCTGAACCCGAAAAGGAGAAAATTGAAGAAAAAATAACCGAGGAAGATAATAAAATTGTAACAGCAACTTCCGCTGTAGCTGTATCTGATAAAACCGAGTCGATAATAGAAAGTAACGATAATCTCATTAGTAGAAGTAGTAATTTGAACATAGATAGCAATAGAGGCATAGCCTATCACCGTCGCACTAACTATTTACACGTCGAGAACGAACTCAAAGTTGCCATAACATTGGAAGGGTACCCTCAAAATAAACTAGAAGGTACTCACATTAGAAGACTGAAGCATTTGTTCAAGGAATACTTGCATAAAGACATGAAAATGCAAAAATTTACTAATCTGATCATTCCGAAATTCCAAGACATTTATCTCTCTAACGGAGCTGTGATATACATTTGTGATAGTTTAGAAACTAAAGACTACTTGACTGAGGTTTTACCAAAGTTCATAAACTCCACCGGTTTGAAACTGACTTTTAGGGATATTAAGAATTTAGTTAGGTACACTAGAGTAGTGTTGCGATTGCCTAAAGAATACGCTCATGTAGAATCAGTAGAAATTCTTTTGAAATTGCAAGCAAAGTATCCTGGTTTGAAACCAGACTGCTGGAAGTACTATTCCGATGTAGCGGGGAAGCAGAAACGTCAGTTTGGCGTTGATCCTGAGTCGTTAGACGTTATCAAAAGCCCGGATTTCGATCCCACTTATGAAGGTGAACAACTGAGTTTCAGAATCATTGATAGACAGAAACGCGATGTTAGTTTTGAAGATCCCACTCACAGAGAACAAAGTCAAGACGATAATGAGGAAGGAAAACACCTGAGAGATAAAGTACTCAAACTTATGTACGTTCCTATTGACCCGGAAATTACCAACACGCCACTGACTCGCATTAGGACAAATCACTATTCAGATTTGATTGCCGACGATCTCAAGCTATACGTTGGGCCAAGTAACTATCCAGAAACACGCGTAGACGAAGGGCTATTCCATTCCATCAAAAGAACTTTCGAGATTATCGTCTGTGAGATGTACGAACAGGGATTGTTCAAAGAAGAATCTTTGATTCCCAAGTTCCATGATTTGTATTTGTTTGACGGGGTTATATTTATCATCTGTCAGAACATAAATTCAAGACATTGGATGGAGGAGGCCATATCTGATGTGAACGCGAGATTACACATCAATTTGAAAGCCTCGGAATTCCGTGGTGCTGTCGGAATTATCAGTATGTTTGTTAAGACGAATAAAGACACTGATGATGTGATTGAAGCATTACAAAATCAGAATCCTAGACTCCGCACTAAATACTGGCGAAAAATCAGCACGGTACGCACAAAGACGAAACTGGATGTTGTATTGCAAATCGATAAACTCTCTGCTCAAGTTATAACAAGTCCTGATTTCAATAAATTCGTTGATGGCAATGCTGTGCAGTTCAAATTGGGTCATCTGCAGTCTTTGCTGAAACCCAAATTAAGTCTCGAAGAACTAACAAAGACGCATAGCAAAAAGATTAATCGTAGCTCTGAAAAGTGCGGGACATCAAAAGCAAAGTCCAAATCGAAGGAAAAAAGTATCGAAGAACTGAAGTCCGATATTAAAAAGAAGTATCCAGATTTGAAAATTGAACAATGGGATGTGATATCTCAATGTGAAAACGCGGACATCAAAGTGTGCAGTTACGAAATCGACAAGACATCATCCAAGATCGTCGAAAGTAACACCAAAGATAAGTATTCTGATACGGAACCTTTTATTGTGGAACCGGGTACTCCCAAAACGTATAGTAACCTACCTTCGCCGACGGAAGCGGCCCAAATAGGCCGTAAGAAAGTTGTCGTAAAGATCCCTTCGCGACTTTTACCAGATAATAAGGAGGATTTGAACATGGTATTTGATTTGCTCGAGGATGAAAATCCGGGTTTAAACACTGAACTGTGGCAACTACACACAGATACAACATACCCTGGCAATGGTAGATTTTCATTGATAATTGACAGACAGAGCGCGTCTGTTATACAAGGTAGGGCTTTCAACCCTAATATTGGTGGAGAGAAACTCAAATTTTTCTTTTAGAGATCCCATCCCGTATGTCTTAAGATGAAATTGCTAGATTAGCGTTAGAATTAGCTAGACATGTTTTAGTTTTAAAAATTGTGGTATTATACCTTAGATCTGACCAAGATTTTGACTAGATTTAATGATCATGGTTCCCACTCAAAGGACATTGTTAACCATTTTAAAGTCATCACAAAAATGTATGGCAACATTTCACTTTGTTGCTGAATATTGTCATCTCAATCAGTTTAGTACTAACAATCGTGTGTTTTGCAATACCTATTGCCAAACATAGTTATTGTTACTGGGTTGTTGTCTACTATTATTGTGTAATTCATTTATTGCTGAATATTATTTTAATGACTTGTCTTGCTATTGATATTTTTTTACCATGTGACATTTTTGTAATGAGAACATTCCCGGATAAGACTTATGATTGTTAATTTTTAGATTTAACTTTACATTAATTTTAGGGTAAGTATTTTATTGTAGAATGTGAATTTTCTAGTTTTTAATTGGTTTTTGTTATTATCGCCCAGTACAATTGTTTGCTCTCTTTCTGTGTGTATTTAGTTTGTTTAAAATAAATAAAGTTTGGATAAGAATTTCATGTTTTCATTTACTAAGCTATCAAAAATATTCAGAATTTGCTATCCACTTTCACTTTACACAACCCTTGGCCTAAAATATACACATATCACTGTTAGGTAGGAACAGAATGTGTGCTACACACGAAGTTATGATATAACACATTTACACACCCGAATTCCAGTTGCCTTAATCATAAAATTAACACCTGACTTGGTGAATTAAATATACATAATATACAAAAGTGATGTCAAAAAACACAAATACATTTTAATGTTGTTCAATAGAATTTAATTTGAGCTGGCCCTCTTAAAAACAGTCTATTTTGACGTTTAGCTTATACAAAATGTGTAAAAATCATTTCCTTTTCTTAAGTAGGGCGATTCTGAGTTTAAATAATAACAGTACTTGCATGATTTTCATTTTCAATGATCCTAGTAAAATGTTTGGATGACTGTAGGCTGTCTTAGTAAGATCTTTCATTATGAATGCGTGCGCTAAATATGTAGCATGATTTTTCAATTGTCGCTTAATTATTTGGTTCGGTACTGTACTAGTTGATAAATATCTCTTTCTTCTTGTTTCTGCTTTCAATTATTTAGATTTACTAGTATGCCCCGGCATACCACCATCTATCTTTCTGAATGAAAGATCTTAATTTAAGGTTCACTTGTACAATTATTGAGATGTAGATCTGATTTAAAACATTTGCCTGATAATCTTTTATTGATGCATGCAAAAATGTGTAGATGGATATACACCGTGCTTTTTTAACCGTCTTACACCCGAAGCCCACGTAATGTAACCATCTTAATAAACCTCTAGAACATGTTTTTTTTTTTATTACACTCCACATAATTTTGGTGTAAAAAATATCTAATAGTAATGTTACGTAATGTATCATCCTGTTCATAATGTTTACGTTTTCATCAATGCATTCCTTGACCTTGCCGCCTCCACGCGTTCCGCACCGTAGCCAATCTAAGACAGTCCACGTGAATCTCTAACCAATCATGCGCTAGCGCAATCCTTTGTGACGCCCACCGCCTCGCCCCTTTCTATTCGTGCGTAAAATAAGGTCAGTAGTGCTAGACAGCCGAGTGAATGACCCGCGCGTAGTGCTCGTTACAGGATGTTTCGTACTAAATTGTGCTGATATCTTCTTTAATGTCTTAGGCTTTGAAATCTTAATAATAACCAAGTTTTATTTAACGAAAGGCATGTAGTTATTGGATACTTTAAGTGGCCTTCGGCTGTAAGACGGTTAAAAAAGCACGGTGTATTTGAGATTTAATGCAATGCACCTAACGTGATAATGAGTGTCATAAACTAGAGAAGATTGATAATCCACCAGAAAAATGACGGAATTATACAGTGTGATCTTTAAAAAAATGCATATATTAAAATTTGGCATTCTATGATCCATTTTATCGATGGAAAACATATTTAAAAATTCTAAATTAATCACTATTTTTTTAACAGATTTTTTAAAGTTTTTGTTCCCTCCTGTGACCTTCGTGTACTAATTAATTTATAACAATGAATTAAGCTCAATTATCTTCTTCTTCTTAGCGTGTCGATGGAAACCCATATGGAGGAATTATAATGGAGAAATTACAACGTAGCAGCCCAGAATTCAGCCACTTGTATTGCGGATCGACTGCATTTCATTAAATCCGCTGGCGTGCAGGTGTTGGGGCACGCCGGGCACGATGTTAAGTGTGCCATAGTTTGCACTACACCGCAAACACAGTCCACATCGGAGCTTGCCAAAAATCCCCACCTGGCCATGTTCTCCTTACTTCGGCCAACCTGAGTCCGAAGCCTGTTTAAGGACTTCCAGATCGGCCAGGGTAGATCATGTCCAGGAGGGAGATTCTCGGCAAGTGGGACAAAGGGAGTAGGCAGAGAAGCTTTTTCGCGCCAAAGATCACGTCTGGCCTGTGCGGGTTCGGTAGAAAGTGGGGCGGCACACTTAATAAAACTGCGACGACTTTTTAGCCTTTGCGGCACTGAGACGTAGCCGTGCATAGGGTGCCGTGAGTCGCGATCTGCGTTTGCCCTTTCAGTAGAGCTAGCTACAGCCCTGCGCACTTCCGGAGGTGCTATACCAGCTAGTGGATATAGCATTGACACTGGGGTAGGTTTTAGACAACCAGTGATGACCCGGCAGGTGTCATTTAGGGCTACATCCACTTGCTTGGCATGAGCGGAGCGGCTCCAAACAGGGGATGCGTACTCACCAGCTGAGAAGGCGAGCGCTAGCCCTGTCGTCCGCAGCACGTGCGGCGTAGCTCCCCATTTGGTGGTAGTTAGGCGACGCAGTAAGTTGTTCCGCGAGTGCACTTTCTTCTTGGCATTATCGCAGGTCTTCTTGTAAGTAAGAGATCTGTCTAGCGAACGCCAAGATATCTCGGGTAGTTGTTGTGCGAGATTGGAACCCCTTGCCACACAATATTGAGTTTACGTCTCGCTTCTTTGTTGCGCAGGTGGAATGCGCAAGACTCCGTTTTACTCGGGTTTGGCTTCAGTGAGTTCGCCTCGTAGTAGCTACTCAGATTATTGAGAGCCACAGTGAGGTTAGCCTCAACTTCTTCAAACTTGGAGCCTTGAGATGTTAATGCCAGATCGTCGGCGTATAAGAAGCGGGACGTATTTATGCTGGATGGTTCGTCGTTGGTGTAGATGTTAAAAAGGAGCGGCGCCAGGACACTGCCCTGGGGAAGGCCGTTCCTTTGTGACCTCCAACGACTCTTGTCTGAGTGAAGATGTACCTGAAACCGACGGTTATGGAGGAGTTCTCGAAGGATCATGACGAATTTGCGATCGCCGGTCATGGTGTCCACCTTCCATAGCAGTCGGTTGAGGTTTACCGTATCGTAGGCCGCAGATAGGTCCACGAATACGGCGCCCGTTATCAACCCAGACTCGAAACCATCTTCAATATGTTGCGTGAGCTTGAGGACTTGGTTGCAACATGATTTTACCGGTCTGAAACCTGCTTGCTCTGGGACTAGTTTAGGGTCGATAAGGCCTGTGAGCCGGGTCAACAGCAATCGTTCAAATAGCTTGTAGGTATGGCACAGTAATGATATTGGCCGAAAGCTTTTAGGATTGTCTGCTGATTTTCCTGGCTTCAGTATTGCTATCACCTTTGACTTTCTCCAGATGCGTGGTATTTGAGCAGATTCCAGACAATTGTTAAATAGCTGCAACAGCCAAGATACAGCTACTGGACCGAGGTGCTTTATTTGCTCCACTGATATGTTGTCTAACCCAGAGGCTTTACCGCAGTTAAGGTGTTTGATGGCAGATATAATGTCACCTAAGTTGAATGGCAAACTGACTTGGTTGGACGTGCCTGCAGAGTTGTTTAAATGTGGACATTTCGCAGGGCGGTCAGATTTACCATTAAGAAGAAGTTGGTGTGCCACCTGATTTGCGGTAACCTGACTGGGCGAAGAGGGTGATGGTGGATCGTTAGTGAGCTTGCGGATGGTGGACCAAGCCTTCTTACTATTGTGTGTCATGTTGATGTTGGTAACAGTTTTGATCCACGCATCACGTCGATTTTTGCTTACTTGCGATAACAGCTCCTCGCCAGCCAGTATGGTTTCCTCAGAGAAAGGGTCGTTATGGAACAGGACCTCATACCTTTTCAACAGCTCTGCGGACTCTATTGAAAGTCCAGGGATATAAGATGTCCGACAACCTCTCGGAATACATTTGAGGGACGTTTTCGCCACTAAGTCGATGAATTGATCGTAGTGTTGCGGTGAAGGTGGGATGTCTATTACCGCATCGTCAATAAGTTGCGAAAACAGCGTCCAGTCAGCTTTAGCGTAGTTGAAACGACGCCTCAAAGGCACCCGTAAAGGTTGTACGACAGGGTGGATTTTACACATTATAGGTCTGTGCTGTGTTCGAGGTATTGGTGGGCATACGTATTTACTGCTCTGAGAGCTAACTGTTGAGCTGACAAAAATTAGGTCTGGGTTATACCCGCGCTTCCATCGGCCACTGTTAAAAGAAGCCGGTTGTTTCGGGTCGTGAATGAGAACCAAATCGTTTGTCTCAGCCCACGCCTCCACAGCTTGACCGCTTGTATCTGTGTCGTTATATCCCCAGGTTTCACTATGGCTGTTAAAGTCGCCTATTACAACTTTCACGAGTCGATCATTGAAGTTGTCGGGAGGTAAGAACTCAAAAGGTGTCCCAGGAGGTTTGTAGACCGATGTGACGGTGCAGTGGCCGAGGTCGATGGTTATAACCTCGATACCTTTCTGGGTAGAACACTGGGCGGATGTAATGCTAACGCCGGGAGTAACAAACACTGCGTTACCGTGCTTCGGGTGGCAAGTCTCGGCGATAAGCGTTAGTCCAGGTATGTATGGTCGGCCTTGTGTTTCATCCCGATGGGTTTCTTGAACACACAGTATGTGACAGCGTGTGGTTCGGCAGAGTTCAGAAAGAATTTCTGACTTGTCTTGCGAGAAACCTTCGATGTTAATCGAGACTACACATAAAGCCGGCTCTAGTGCTGGATTTGTGGGTTCCATCGTGGTGAAAGGATTCGCCAGTTAGCGTTAGGTAATCGCCAACTGTTGCCCGGGGTGCGCCCGACGTACAAAGCTTTGGTACATCTGCGGGGAGGCTCCTTTCGTGCACCCCAGCTCCCCAGCACCCCAGCTCAATTATGATCGGATGTGATCAGGCATGCTCATTAAATTTTAATCCATGAAAAAACTGCCTACAGCACAGAAATAAAAAAAAAACCTTTTAAAGTATTTTTTTTATTTTAAACGATGAAAAAACTGCACACAATACACTTTTATTTTTTTAAAAAACCTTTTTTGAGTATTTTTTTTATATTTTTAGATGTTTTTAATATGTTCCGTCGATAAAATTAAGCATAGAATGCCATATTTTAATATGTGCACTTTGTAAAGAATCACACTGTATTGAAATTAGATTGTAACTTGTACAAGCGAACCTCCCTGTCTCAACACACCTAATTTACACCCGACGGCGGTTGCCACAGCTAACAATTCCCGCGCTACAGCGCGTTGCGTCGACCGCTTGCGTCGCGTGCGGCGCCGCGGCCGACTCGTACTGCGCGCGGTGCGGTCTCACTCCGTACTGCTCCGCGCGGTGCCAGCGGCGCGACTGGGCGGAGAGGCACCGGGCTGTGTGTCACAATTTAGCCAGGTGAGACATTGCGACATTGACCGCGAGACAAAGTGATAACGTGGCACGGTGAGACACATTGACAACGTGGCACGATTCAAAGTGGCACGGTGAGACACATTGACAACGAGCCATGATACAAAGTGGCACGGTGAGACACATTGACAACGAGCCACGATACAAAGTGGCACGGTGAGACACATTGACAACTAGCCACGATACAAAGTGGCACGGTGAGACACATTGACAACGTGTCACGATACAAAGTGGCACGGTGAGACACATAGACAACGTGCCACGACACAAAGTGGCATGGTGAGAGACATCAACGTGGCACAACCTGGGCGACTGGGCGGAGAGGCACTGAGCTGTGTGCCATAACCTAGCTAGGTGGGAGATAAAGTGGCACGGTGAGACACAAAGACATCGTAACTCGGTGAGAGGCTGCTGAATCACTCCATTCACTGGACTAGAAAAATGGACTAGAAAAAACCGGCCAAGTGCGAGTCGGACTCGAAGCAATAAATTAACATGCATGCCTATTTTTCAAAATTTTTATTTATTCAAAATTTTCCGTTATCTTTTTCTTTTATTTTGTTTTTTTATTACAATTGGCTTAATTATTTTTTTCTAAAACACAGGTTGGCAAAAAAGTCTGAGCCCGCGGAACCCGTAGAAGATAAGGAAGAAGTGTAGGTCTCATTCACTGTATGCATGCCCCTAATGATGTGTTTTTTTTTTCTTATGTTTTCTGCGTTCTCTGGTCCAATCATAATAACCCGAAGCCCGCGTTCTTAACGAGCACTTATTTATCGTAAGAATAGACCTGTCAAACATGTCACGCCCCCCGCTTCCCCGCTCACCCGCCCGCGTTCGTCCGTTTAGTGTCAATACAGTTCATTTTTGCACACATTTTTCAGCGCGCAGTGACAGTGACAGGTCCATTCTTACGATAACCAGGTAATACAATCATTACTTGACATATTGTTAGCTAAACAAGTTCTGTACCGTTACCATGAGTTTACGACGGTTTTACTAAAAAAGGTTATTTGCACAGCGCCCCTAGCGGTCACTTGTAGAACTAAAATTTTCGAAACAATCTATCGAGTGTTTACAATATCGCGAGAGAGATTATATTCTAGCAGTATTTACAATTTTACGGTGTCATATACATCAATGTACATTTTTCATACATACTAATAAGCCTTGTGGCTATTGTGAAGTGTAAGTTGTCTCGTTTATTGGACCATAAAACGCAGACCCTAAACTATGGCATTTACTATATTTTATACTAAAAAACAATATTTATTAGAATTTAGTCATATATTCACATGGTGGTTTCATCAACTATAAATAGTAACAAACCACGAGTATGTTTTAAGGTCGTTCTGACATTTGAAGTGTGATAAGTTGAATATGTTTTGTGGTACACACTAAAGAGGCTACAACGCGATTTAGGCCAAAAAGCGTGTTTTCCAAGCTTGACAACTCTGCAAAATCGCATTCCACAAAAAATCTAATTGCTTAATTGTAGGAAATTCTTTCGAGTAAGGACGTTATTGAAAACATTCACAAATTATTTTATTTTTAGTGAGTTGTAGTAACAATTAAACGAACAGCTGTTTTATAGATTTCTCTAACAGTGCCTACTTTGGAGCCTCATATGATTAAAACCACTAGCTTGTTTTAGAAACAATAAAATGTAAGTTAATAAACATGTCCTAATCTAAGGAAGTTATTGAGGTTTTTTTTTTTAATTTCTTGTCGAAATCGAAGATATGAGTCATTGACCAAAGTGGAATTCACAATAAAATGCACCATCTAATGTTGCGTTTTTCAAATTAACAATGCTTTTAAAGCCAAAATAAAGGTATATCGTATACAATCATATCTTTTCCAACACAAATATAAACAAAAAACAGCTAAAATACGGTTTTTTCATTCATATTATTTGGATTCAAAAGTGCTCAATAACTCGGTAAACGTCGGATTTCGTCCGTTATTATGAACTTTTTATGGGAAATTGAAGCGGCGCGTGTACGCCCTAAAACCTAAGCGAGGTCCCGCAAACAGTTATAGCCAGGACGATGGCGTCGTTCCGTTCCACGACGCCTTTGTGGAGTTTCTAAGGCTATTATTACCTCTATCTATAACTACTTACCCCTTCATTACAATATAATCTTGAGCGTTCCGTAAATTATTAGGCTCGAAAAGTTAGATACTCATTGACCCGTGTATTAACAATATTGGAATAGTTTCCGAGACCGAGTGGTCTTCTTTACACAACATTGTAAGCAATAACTAAGTTTGCGGCAAACTAAATATTCTACAATGATTCTACTTCCGTGATAACTGACCGGAATTTGTGACAAGTACCTCCTAAGTCATAATTCGTTCTGATTATTAATATTGTTGTTGTGTGATTCGTTCGTAGCTTGGCTACTTATCTTTCCACTACTTAACTAGGCTTGGAAATAAAATAAATCTGAAAATCCCATTCACATCATCGACATCGTCATTTACCTCTGATACCAAAGTATTGAAATTGTATGAACATGGCCTAATAGAAAGAAAGAAAGAAACATTTATTTGACACACAACAATACAAACCTAATAAAAATAATAATATAAAAAACATGATTGTGTATCAAAAAGGCTCCCGCTCAGCACTAGTCGTGATAACCATGTGTAATGTTTATCACGACGCTGATTTTCAGCGGGAGCCTCGATACTGGGACGCAGCACAGCGGCGGTTATACATTAAAAAAATAACAATAAAACTAAAACTAAACTAAATATATACTACTATTATACAAAATTCTTATAAAATCAATGTTTTTCTCAGCACACTCCCCCCCGCCGCCCCGCTCCGCCGCCCGCACTCGCCCAGGCGCAATGATGACGCTGGTTCTGATAAAGGAGTGAAGGTAATACTATCTCTGTGAAGTATAGCTAAGGTTTCAGGCTCAAGAGGTTTAAAAAAAATGAAAATGGGTCCTTTACATGCTGGGCGAACGCCGCATCCACTCGGCCACCTAGTTGGCACACGTTTATTGCGTTTTAATCATAAAATTAGTTATTAAAAGTAGAAGATGGACTTTATTTGCGAACCAGCATCGCATTTCAATGTATTAGGTTAGGTTGGGTTAGTTTAGTGTTAGTTTTAGTGATAAGTTTAAATATTGAGCTTTTATTAAATAATGATTGTCTGTATGGCCTTAGGCTTTGTGACCAAGGACGTTAAACTAGTATAGTTAAACTAGTATATTTAAAAAAAAACTTGCAGGCAAGTTTAGCTTGCAAATGTATCCACGTTGCGCCAGTAACTTGCACATGCCATAAGCAGGCATGCCAGCTGGCATTTGAATTTTCAGCTTTACTCTAAATCTGACTATCGTTACAGTACCCTCAACAAAAGAGCTCGCCGCACCAAAACAACTTCAACCATGGCTCACGCAACTTCAAGAGACCCGCTGGAGACAACAGGCCAACAAGAGACAGGTCTCAGGGGGAAAGGTAATCTCTTTAAAACATAAAATAAAATAAAAAGTGTCATAAGGTCATTGAACTGCTATTACTAGCGTATAGAACTGACACACGAACAAATTTCTTGCGCCATGATTTGACGCCACTTGGCATCAACGAATGCACACTGCTTCTAATTATCTTATAATAATCGACATTCAAGTTTCAGGGAATACTTCACAATATTTTCATCGAGTTGCTTGGCATAGCTTCTTTATTCGTAGTAATAACAACTCACTGAATATGGTGGACATCCGTGTGACTGTTGAAAATGGCAATTCTGAAGCTCATTCGCGCCATATGTTTTACATGTGTCTTCCCTCTTTCTCCTACTTCTAGCTTTGCGAATGATCTCTTCCGACTAAATACAGATTTTGTTTTAAAAACATTTTACCTGACTGAGTTCCGGTAATAGTGTTCTTTTGTGTCCAATACTGTTTCCAATTCCATAATTTTATTTTGGTTTTATAGCGTTTTATCACTATACAAACTATAATCTAGATTGAACTCGTAAAAAAACAAATGTGTACTAGGAATCGAAGTCTGCGTCTTACGCTACCCGGACGCATGCCTATACCACTCGGCCACCGCCACATTGGCAAGCCTGTTGAATTTTGCAAGTGTTTTCTTTAACGCGTAGGCTGCGTCACCTCATCGATATCACGTAGCCTAGCGTAAAACACAGGGTTCGATTCCTTGTCTGTGTCTGTGATTCACAGTTGTTTTTTTATTAATGCAGTTTATATACGATATTCAACTGCCTCGGTGGCGCAGCGGTGAGAGGGTCGCATTTTTTAGCGACGGCTGCGCCGGAGGTCCCAGGTTCAATTCCCAGGTCGGGCCAAAAATATGTACCGGAGTTTTTCTGTTCAGAAATTCTCAGGGTAGCCCGGGGTTTGGGAGTTGGCGGTGTTTCACCCCCGTGCCTCGGAAAGCACGTTAAGCCGTTGGTCCTGCGCCTGATCTCTCTCCGGTCGTGTCAGATTGCTGTCCCATCGGGCTATGAGAGTGAAAGGAATAGAGAGTGCACTTGTGTTTGCGCACACACTTGTGCACTATAATATGTCCCGCGCAGTCGGTTGGTCGTTGTGACTGGCCACCGTAGTCGAATTCGGCTAGGGGGACTATTATTATACGATATTCGATGGTAGTAAATGAAATTGATTTATTAATTCACCCTGTAATTCTCACACAGGTCCCAAGAAAACAGATCGTACAGCAACAAACAAGACGACAAGCCCCAAGCGAGGAGTACAAACATTAACAAGCAAAACGGAGATAGGCCTGCGAACAAGTCATTCGACAAGCCTATGAACCGGCCTCTAGGGCAACGGCCGCCTTTGCGTCACGATAACAAGGATGACACTGACAATCTTGAGACTAACGGTGAGTTTTTTTTTGCAAATTTTTTGACAGCTCGCGTAATTTATTGGTGACCAGCGATCCCCCGTAATTGCGCCCGCGCGTTTGGGTTAGCTTTCTCCCCTCTCGTCGTAATGTTTTATAGCCTTCCCCGATAAATAGGGTATTCAACACAAAAAAAAATGCTCTTAACACGTTCCGGGACACTGTTCCAGACACAATAGATGTTTTATTGTTTTCACGCCTGTAGCCGTTCACTGTCCCGGAACGTGTTAAGAACAAGCATGCTAACCCCTTTATTCATAATAACTCAAACAGTCTAATAAACCTTTTTTAGCTATTACACTCAAAATTCAAAATCTTTATTTCAATTTAGGTCATGAAATGACACCTATGAACGTCAAAATATACAGTGAAAAAAATAAAAATAAATGTGCCCTGAAAGGTCCGAAACATGTCTCCTTATCTTTACTCACTGTTTTGCCACTTTCTGTTAAATGATGACAGCGCCAAGAAAGAATGAGACAAAACAGTGTAATAGTTAAAAGAGGTTTATTAGACTGTTTGCGTTTTTATGAATAAGAGGGTTAGCCTATTGTAGTATGTGTACACACCACCCACACACTTACATAGTTTAAGCCATTATATAAGATTACCGCTGGACATTTGACGCATTCAATTACACGCATCGCAAGTATAACATCTTTTATTTCGTTGCGCAAGGGTCAACATTACATGGCGACCCTGCCAGTGCTGCCTTATGGGCAGCGCTGTGCAATAAAATGTTACTACGTTTAGTGTTTTTGAAAATTTAAGAAAAAAAAATGGACTGACTAATTTCGAGTGAAAAAATAGAAAACTTAAACGGAAACTGAGGACGGCCTAAGGAATATAAAGTAAAAGGAAGATTTTGGGAGTGCTGGCGGCCGGGCGATGTAAGGCGCCAGATGAAGGAAATGCTGGCAGCCGGGAGTTGTTACGAGTCCGATGAATAGTGAGTTTTGTTGCTGGGCGCCGGGAGATGACGGTGTCCGATGAGTGTGGCTATGTTGCTGGGCGCCGGGAGAAGTTCGTGTCAGAGGTGGAAGTTGGCGCCGTGTGACTTCAACAACAGGAGGAGAATAGCAGACTCGTAACAAGACCCGTGCAGGAATTTTTGGTAGTTTTTTTTGCTTTAGTTATTAAATATGTGTTTCTTAAAGTTAAAAGTACACGTGGCCACTGTGTAACACTGTTTATGTACTATAATAAATTAGATATTTCGAATTTAAATATGATATCGTAAATATAAAGTTTTATATGCTAACGTAGATGGGTCAAATTATGTTAACATTACTATTCATATCGAATTATTCATAATTTTGTTTGCAAAAAAAAAGCTTGAGTTTATTGCAACAGTTTTCGCAATTTAGGATTTGGTAACATTTTACACATTTATTTAAACTTATTTTCCAACGTTACTGATTGTTCAAAGTTAAAGTGACTATATGAATTTGATTATTTTACTAAATCATATTTTTATCACATAACATTGACACATAACACAATATTAATATTATTATTTTATAATAATTTACACGATAATTCAATGTTAATTTTGCATTTGAAACAAACAAGCAGTTTCTTTTTCCATTTATAATATCAGGCGATGAATATTTTTATTTCATTTAATTTTTGCATTTTCAAACATCTTTAAAGTTATCACTAGTAGAGACAAGCTAATGACGTTCTATTTATAGTTTTGCGTTCATCAGCGAATTCCACGTAAGTAGTCATGGCGTACCACTATGAGCGTTTCTTTACTCTATATTAAATTTCATAACTTCTGTTACTTTAATATTTTAGACATTAATCATCAATACTAGTTTTTTTTAATTTTTTTAAAAATATTTAGTTTATTTATTTTAAAATTCACTCTTGAACCTAGCGTAACTATCAGTATTTGAAAATTTCATAATCCCAATGATAATTCGTTTCAGACTAATGTCTAATACTCGATAAACGTAAAATAATTTGCAAATTGATAGTGTTGACAGATTTTTTGATAATAATGATTTCTTAAAAAATTTAATTGTAATTAAATTGGTATAAATATATAGGAAGGTATTTATTTTATAATTATCATCGAAGAATTGTGTATTGTGTTGTTTTGATTTCGTCATTCCATATTTTGTCCGTACTTATTGTCTCGAAAATATTTTCAGTATTTTTTTTTCTTCAGATTGATATCACAAATCGTAATAAATTTAACCCATTATATAGCTTCAATATTGATCCTTTTTCAACTATTATAAAAGTACAGTACAGTTGCTTTATGAGTACATAAATACATTTTAATTTCTATTTTTTCAGCTGATTTAAGTAAGTACCGAACTATCTACTAGAATTTCTTTTCAGACATTGGTAAAAAAAATTTTTTTTGCTTAATAAAACATTATGATTTATTTAATTGGAAAGGTATCTGTTGCTTACATTTTTCAATTCCAGTTACGGCAATTTAATAAGAATATTTATATTTTTTATTAATTTCATAAAATAACTTGTTTGTACGACTTTTGCCGATACTAAAATACTCATATTAGCATATTTTTTTAAATACGACATCGTTCTCAGCTAAATAATATCATTTTGAAATCAACTGTAGATGTTATACAAATTAAATTAGTATTTTTTTTTTCCATTGAAACAAATTTTACTCGAAATTACTAAGAATGTAATAATACTATATACTGTAAACATTTTGGCAACTTAATTAACTTTGCTACTTTTATTTTTTCTGTTATTTATTAAAAAAAAGGATGGAGTAAATAATAATACAAAAACATTAACTTTGTGATTGTCGTTTTTTGCTAAACATCATTTTACATTTTTTTCCGTTGATACTTCGATACAAAGGTTAATTACGAAAATTTTAACATCATTTATTACACTAGGAAGGTATTGCACAACAATTATTTGCATTACACTCATGAGGTTGCACATGCAGTGCTGCTGTATCATCATTCTGGTTAGCGCGTCGATGAGAAAGAAACTCGAAGCCATGCTTTAATAGGAACTCAGATAACAGTCTTGTTGCACTTTCAAATCATAGTTTTGTACGTAACTTGATATTAGTTATTGAATGAAATATTTAAAGTTTAAACTTTAAGTAACTTGGTTCAGTATACTCGTATGCTAAAAACGCAAAGTAATCTTATTAAATATTATAAATGTAATTTGTTCATTTTGTTTTGTAGTGGGTACCTTAAGCTATTTCAGCTGTATTACTTTTCTTTTATTGAAAAACACATTGTGTTATATTTTTTTTGTCACGCATGAGATATAGTTCCATGAACGTAGAAAAAAAAACTGACCAGTACTAAGATTTTATTCAACGTGTTTTATAGATTGGATTTAATAGACGGTATGAATGTATTAAAACCTTTTGTAACCTAGAGTACATTAGTTACATTCGAAAGGGAATTGTTATTTATGTAGATAGATGGAATAATGAAAGAGATTTAAAGTTTGTTTTGTTGTATGACGGAAAGTTATTGCATAGTTAGTCAGGGAATACTTAGCAGAAATATTTTGTATCACAAATGGCCTGATCAACCATAAGTAAACAAAGTCATTTATGCTAAGGTATTCAATTTTTTTTTTGTACGTCATAGTTGGAAATGATAGTTTATGTAAGATCATTATATTATTATGGTACTTTTGGCGTTTATAAGAGGTACAAAACGATGTCGAATCCTTCTGTTTGAACATGATGTAAACGAGGTTTCTTCGTGTGAGCCGTTGGAGGTCAATAAAGATCTTAAAAGGGGACTCGTTATTAAATGGTACAATAAGGGTACAAGGTACAGTCAAGGTTATCAGATCCTTCATTTGATCATGGTGCAGACGAGTTTCTCTCCGTGAAAATAGTTGGAGATCAAGTGATCTTAAAACATGAACCTTAAAATAAGTCTATGCATAGCATTAAGGACTAAAATGTCTTTAAATAATGAAAAGTCGACTATAAATAAAAATAAATAAGACTGTTACCTAAAAGTAATATGAATAGGAATATTGTAGAGCCGGCCGGCCTCAGTAAAAAATAAGTACCCAAATATGCAAGTATGTAAGTGTGCAAATATGCAAGTAAGAAGATAGGTAGATACGCCAAATAAGTATGAATGTACCTAAAATGTTTGATGAATAATGAAGATGATAAGTAATGTGCCAATTTATAAAAATGTAAGAAAATGAATAAGTAAGTTGTGTTGACAAAAATGGAACACATTTTTATAATTATTTTGAATTATGTTTAATACCATTGTAAAATTTTATGGGATGAAGGTCATGGAACTTATATCGCACACTTATTATAAATGTTAAAGAAGTTGAAATAATTAAAGGATGTTTATAAAAATACTAGTTTTAGCCTTCGGCTTTGCTTGTAAAATTGTAATTATTAATGTATGATATTTAGTTAACAGCTATAAGGTTCCCACTAGGTTTATATTTTAATTTTAGTAGTTTTGCAGCTAAACAACAAATTTGACGGAAGATTTCTACTTTTTTTTCTTCTTTAATACAATTTTATCATTAGGAGATTAGATACATGCATCGGATTTTAAATAAACACTAACAAATTTTTAATTAACTAATTACATAAAAGTAAATATTTAATGATGCAGTAACATTCATTTAAACAGATTTTGACCCAACTACTTGCATTTTATTATTGTAACTTTTATAGATATCCAAAATTGAAAATGTAACTTTAATATTCATATGAATATAAAATGTTTGTTTGTGCGAATATTATGCATTATAGTATTTTAATCGTCATAACATTGTAATCATAGTTGTAAGTCAACTTTGCGATGTGTAACTTTTATTCAAAATTTAATTGAACCTTTACAACATTATTATTAACTTTGCATAAAAAAAAATACTTTTCCATTTGAGTAAAATATAAGCCATATTTTTTTTGTAACAAAATTGTAATTGACTTGTTGAATGTAGTATGTCGCTTTTCCTATTTAAAGAAAAAACAGCCGTAGATTTCATTTTAATACAACTTTGTAGTAATTAGATATTTTTTTTATTCGCTGTATCATTAAAAGTCTATTATTTTACTGGTGTAAACAACTTACCTACTAGACATATACATGTATTTTTTCCAAATTCTGTTTAGAAGTTATTTGTAAACAACACTTACATTCTGTAACATTTATTTACCAATTAGTTGCTTCACACACATTATTTTGTGATTCTGAAATTCATTAATGTTTTACCAAATACTTTTTCCATGATGTAACAAAAATTAGTGTTATTTTTTTCCAAATTGTATAATTCATCCAATTATAATTTGAACTGTAATTTTAGTAAGTTTCTAATCAGTTTCGAAAAAATATTACAATAGTATTTTTTTCTTCTAAAAAGGGGGGAGGTGTAGTATGTGTACACACCACCCACACACTTACATAGTTTAAGCCATTATATAAGATTACCGCTGGACATTTGACGCATTCAATTACACGCATCGCAAGTATAACATCTTTTATTTCGTTGCGCAAGGGTCAACATTACACTATTAACCGGCCTTTAGGGCAACGGCCGCCTTTGCATCACGATAATAAGGATGAGACTGACAATTTTGAGAGTAACGGTTAGTTTTTTTGCACAGTTTTTGACAGCTTGCGTTTGTCATAGGTGATTAAGATGGCCAAACAGAATCTTATTGATCCTCAAGCACTGCCTTCTACATTGTTAAACATGGTAACTGCCTCGGTGGCGCAGCGGTTAGTGGGTCGCATTTTAAAGCGACCTCTGCGCCAGAGGTCCCGGGTTCGATCCCCGTGTCAGACCAAAAATATGTGCCAGAGTTTTTCTGTTCAGAAATTCTCAGGGTAGCCCGGAGTTTGGAAGTTGTTTGTGTTTCACCTCCGTGCCTCGGTGCGTTGGTCCTGCGCCTGATCTCTCTCCGCTCGTGTCAGATTGCTGTCCCATCGGGCTATGAGAGTGAAATGAATAGAGAGTGCACCTGTGTTAGCGCACACACTTATGCACTATTATAATATGTCCCGCTCAGTCGGTTAGTCGTTGTGACTGGCCACCGTAGGCGAAATCGGCTAAGGGAACTACTACACGGTCATGGTATGCTTAATGCTACGTAAGGTGTAGTGGGCCAAGAGACCTTTAGAAGTCAATAGAACCAGTATTTGATTCCGGAATCCTACTTACTAATATTACCAGTTGTATTGTTTTTCGTGTACAACTTAATGTTTATACGATTTTTCTTTCACAGATAATAAGCCTACCCCTGCGGCACCGGCACCAGTGCCGAAACCGGCCGAAGCGCCGAAACCGGCGCCGAACGAGGCCGAACCGCCGAAACCGAAAGTGAACGGCGTTAGGGCACCGGCCAGTCGCAACGATGTTACGCCTGTGAAAAAAGTCGTGGTGCCGAAGAAGTAAGTGATAAATACTTTAAAGAATCGTGTTAGTTACGATTCTTCGAACCACTCGAGAATGGGTGGACCGATTTTCATGTTTATTTTACATTAACGTTTATACTTTCTTGGAATTGACGCCGCCCCGAATAGGACATAGGACGGTGAACGAAGTTAGCCGCGACCGCTAGTGTTTTGTCAGTTTTTAACCCCGACGTAAAAAAAGGGGTGGTATAAGTTTAACGTGTCTGTGCGTGGTGTCGTAGCTCCCTGTTCTTAGCCATTTCATGTAAAATTAGTACTATTAATAATTGCCTGAATATTTGCATGCTGTTTTATATGGCTAAGTAGGTCATTGCACTGTATTTCTGACATATCACCGCATTTTCATGTATTGTACCCTACTTAATGGCAAATAAATATATTTGTATTTGTATTTGTAACTCTGTTCAGCCGTTTTTATTAATTTGCGACGGTGGAATTATTAAATTTCATGTAATAATTATTATGATTCTTGCTCTTTATTTATTTAGACACCTTATAAATAGTCTCCAGTGTTTCCGATCCAGCATTTCATTATTTTTTTTTCTAAAAATCGAGATTACCTCACAATCTTTAAACAAATACCTGACTCATTATTACTTTACCCAAAGGTTGTCTCGAAGAGATCGCTTATAGCGATAAGACCGCCTAAATTGTACATTTCCTTTAATCGAATTTGTAATTAACCTTTTTGAAGTGCAATAAAGAGTTATCTTATCTTATCTTTTTATCTTCACAGCTACCTCATCGAACTGCTGTCACCAGGCGATACAGTTCTTCTATCGGTGGAGTCTTCTGCGAGTGAATGTCGCACTAAGAAGAGTGGATATGTCTGTCTGTCAGTTCACGAGAAATACGAGCTGGACTACCAGAAATTATGCGAGGATTATACGGTGCACTGTGAAGCGGAAAATAAGGAGTGCAAGTGAGTAGAATAATTGATAAATGCATACTAATAAATAAATAAAATATGCGTCAGACAACACAGCAATTGTCTCGGTTTTAAACTAAGCAAAAATTATACCCTGTGCTACGAATATCAGACAATTACAATGACAGGGGCGTCTCCCATAAATGCTTTAATACATACAGGGTGAAATAAAAGGCTTAACGAGTATTCCCCCCAATTATATGATCATTTTTCTCGAGGACTATACCTGGGAAATGACGCGTTACGTTACTGAGATTGTGACAGTCAAAGTGAAATTTTTTTGTCATAGATTCTGAAATGAAAACCTTCTATTTTTCTCTAAAGGTGGGTACTGACCAATGTTCCGAGGTGTAATGTAACATATTACACAGCGAGCATTCGTGCAGTCAGTACGTCGTGTTACGAAGAAACCAGCGAGCAACGAGCCGCTCATTGCTCGTCGGTTTTTTGACGAATCCTTTGTAGTCAAAGTACGTAGTTTTGTACAGAGTTTTGACGATCATATCATATACGCCGATTTTAGAACACAGCGTAACATGCTCCATTTATTGCATCGCTTTTGTTACACCCTTAACTTATTATGACTAAAGTTTTCAACCCATATTGCTTACAGGCCGAACCTTGGAGAGTCCTTCTCTTATCTGAACCCAGCTGACGGAGGCTGGTACCGGGCGAGGTTACTCACACCGACATTAGCCGCTTTGGTGGACTCGGGCAAGGTATGATAATCAGTTTATACATAACTAGCTTTTGCCCGCGACTTCGTCCGCGTGGAATAGTGACTTTTTTCTCCCGTTTTTTACACATGGTCGTAGCGTGATGTTATATAGCCTATAGCCTTCCTCGATAACTGGACTATCCAACACAAAAAGAATTATTCAAATCGAACCAGTAGTTTCGGAGATTAGCGCGTTCAAACAAACAAGCAAACAAACTAACAAACAAACTCTTCAGCATTATAATATTAGTATAGATAGGCTAGTTTCCACTAAGAACAAATCGCAATGTTGGTTATTTCTAGTGATTATAGTTGATTTTGTTTTTTTTGTTTTTATAGTGTTTTGTCACTATACAAACTTAATAATATAAATTGCACTTGTAAAAAGCAACTGTGACTATGTGACAGACGAGGAATCGAATCCCGTGTCTTACGCTATCCGGGAGTATGCCTATACCGAGTGTGAGCGGCGCGGGTGGGTGTATCCGCGCCGCTCGCACCCCTTGCGCGACCCTCTCGTTTCCCCCCCGCGCCCCGCCGCCCCGCAGGCGAGGTCTCAATGAAGTGGTTTACCTATAGATACAATTAACTGTCGGAGATTGATGTCAAATATAAGCTCAGGGCTTGTATTTCAGATAATTAGGGTAATTGAGTAAAGAATGCCAGCTTTGAGGGAAATTTTAACAAGGGCTTGTTTCAGAATCGAAAAGTAAGTATTATCATTCGAGAATACTTCAAATAAAAAAACATCATTTCGTATGAGGACATCAACATCGTGAAGCAGGCCCTGATTTTGGACTAAATTTAATATAAGAACCTAAACATTCACTTTTTTGATTAAAAAATCTCTTCGGAATTTCGTCCATTTTATAACGAATCAAGCCTATAAATAAAAAATCGAAGACGAACAAGCGTAGTTCAGGATATATGAAAACGAATGAGACCAAATTTGTCTCATTCCATAAAGGTTCACGGATAGGAAAACTTTATCCCCCGCAAGCATATTTCGACCGTTGGCGTTCGAAGTGTATGAAAACTCGCGCTGCCCTACGCCTGCACACGATCCTCTCAATAGAGGAGCCCATCCCGCTAAACTTCACAAAAATAATAACTTATAATTATATTTTCAGGTGGTGCCAATCTCGAGCTCAGATAAGCTGAAGCCCCTGCCTGCGGAGTACGAAACACCACCAGAGTTTTGCTGCCTCCTTGATGCACCTTCTGTTGAGGTAATATTGCCCCTTTTTGTCGCTAAATATTTGCACAATAGTAGATTATTCACTAAGGCCCACATGTAGCAGCAAAAATGAAAAAAAAAAATGATTTATTTATTTTATTTTACATTTTTGGAAGACCGAAGAAGAGATGGATGGACTGTGTGAAAAACGATATGAGTGTGAAAGGAGTGAATGATTCAGTGACGAGTGATAGAATAGTGTGGAAGCGTAAAACATACTGCGCCGACCACAGATAAACTGGGAACAGGGCTAGAGAATGATGACATTTGATTGATTTTTGGAAGACTTACAGTTAGAAAAAGATTGGATAATAATAAAAATAAAGTCATTTACATTTAAAACAGGATTACGTTAATCTTGTATTAAATTTTATTTCTGTTTTTGTCAATGTCAAATGAACTGGCAGAGACGGAACGATTGCAATAGTCAGGAATATACTAGAGGTTATAATTTTTATGTTACGCTATAAACGTGTGCTAAACGGTAACACTGTTCATCGGTTTTGAATATTTTTTTTAATTTTAACAGTGCTATTTTTAATCTTTCAAATAAGGAACCAAAATTTACGCACTTGTTGGATTTGAACCCACGACCTCTGGCGTACCGGGCCAACGCTCTTACCGACCGAGCTCCACTAAGATGTACATAGAAAATAAAGTTTTTTCTTAACCCTTTAACCGGTAGTGTACAATATATTGCCACCATATTTTGAACTGTGTCCCATCGACTTAGGATTCAAATCCAATTAATTTTTTGACTAGTTCTACTGGTTAGAGGTTTAAATATTTTTAATTCTTTTTGCAGGTGGGCCAAAATCTAAAATGCACGTTAGTCTCCAAGACACCGGACGGCTTCAAAGTGACGCTGGAGAGCGTGGACACCGGCGCCGCCGCCGGCGCGGGGCTCGTGGCGCGCTGGGCGCCCGACGTGGACCCGCCCGCTCCTCCCGCCGCTCCCGGTGAGACGTAGCTCGTGTACTATTGAGGTCAACTGCATCGGGTAGAGAGTCGCATTTTAAAGCGACGGCTGCGCCAGAGGGTCGTAAGTTCGATCCCCGGGTCGGGCCAAAATATGTACCTGGGTTTTTCTGTTTAGACATTCTCAGGGTAACCCGGAGTTTGGAAGTTGTTTGTGTGTCACCCCCGTGCCTCGGTGCGCACGTTGCGCCGTCGGTCCTGCGCCTGATCTCTCTCAGGTCGTGTCGGATTGCTGTCCCATCGGGCTATGAGAGTGAAATGGATAGAGAGTGCACTTGTGTTTGCGCACACACTTGTGCACTATAATATGTCTGGCCACCGTATTCGAAAATCGAATTTTATTGTACACGAGACACTACGCGTTTACAATACGCCCTGTGCTCAGGGCCTTACGTAGCGTATTTTGCCGGTGCTGACACGCTCCGTGCATGACACGCGACTATGTTGGTCGGTGACGGAACGGTCTAGAGGGAAAAGTCTCATAGTTTTCAATAAGAATAAAAAGCCTAAAACGTTCCTTTTCTTTGTTTGTAATTTATATGTAATATTGCGTGTGATATCTCTGCTTCTCTGTGTTTGTGATCTCTCCAATAAATACTTTTTTTTATATCGTTACGTTGTTGTTCCCGGATAGCGTAAGACACGGGGTTCGATTCCTCGTCTGACTCAGTTGCTTTTTACAACTGCAATCAATACTTTTTCTTTCCTCCAAATGTTCAACAACTTTTTTTTCTCCCCACAGCCCAGCCTCTAATACCGGAAGTGCCCCGTCCGGATGTGACGCACAACTCGTCAGTGTTGCTAGTAGACGCGACGGCGCTCGAGCGCGCGTTCGTGCGGCCGAGCGGCGCCGCGGCGCAGAGGCTGTATGACGCGGCGCTGGAGG